>OZ025244.1:26617463-26619963 GCA_964019155.1 Osedax fenrisi | reverse complement strand
ATGATATTTGTAATTGGTATATTATCAAAGTAGTTCACTAAATTGTAAAAGTTATATATTATATAACTATTATATAATTATAATTATTTAACTTTTTATTATATTCGTAAAATGTGACATAATAATATATAATTTAAATTATCGATACACACTAATATAGTTCAAAATGTTATACATTTAATATATGTAATTTTACTTTATTATGATATATATATATATTTGTTAAATATGTTAACGTAATTAAGATAATATTGATGATGATAAGTTGGTATATTGTCACTTATAATAGTGGTATCCGGTGTACACGGACACTCCTATAGGTCACCTTACTAAACTATAAGTGCACGTAACAATGCAGAGTATGCATGCTAACGATGAACACGAACAATAAACAGATAACTAAATTACAAATAAATAAAAAAAGCATAATGTCAAATATTGTATTAAATAGTAATGATTCACTGGGAATTATAATATGTATATATATGCAATCGAAACCTACTACCAGAGATTCGGTATACTATCAGTTCGAAATAGTCGAGTATCAGTTCGAGTCGGAGTTCGAAATTTTATAATTATTTAGTATTAGTATCAGTTCGAAATGCTTGAGTATCAGTTCGAAGTTCGATGTCCGAAGTTCAATTGCATATATATATATATATATATACATACACTTTAGATTAAATAGTAAATGTATACCTATATTTATTAGTATAGATATGTGCGAATGGTGATGTGATGGACATTCGTGAGTGACATACACCTGGTCCGTAATGGATGGTAAGGTACGCACAGACACGTGGTCTAATGGTCAATAACGTGTACTCAACATCACGTGGTCTGTAGTGATCCCACGTGATCTAGTGTGATCGCCACCGTTGGTTGTTTTATATCGGTGGTTGAATTTAATGTATGAGTATACATTAGTGTGTGTGTATGTGTATGTGTGTGTATATATTTGTGTGCGTGTGTGTGTGTGGAAATTTGCGCATTTTATAATTTTATTAATCTGATATTTTCGATTTCTTTTATATTCTTTATAATCTAATCTAGGTTACCTAAATTAAATAAATTATTAATATTGCATATTATCGGCAAGCTTGACATAACACTGTGACTCATAGGTATTATATAAGACTTATATATATACACTATAGTATAATTATAAAGACCAGCACTCACTTCACTTGTATGTCTGACTTCACATGTACCCATTATTTGCCTGCAACTTATGAGTCATAACTGACTCAGAGTATTAGATATACTTGGATAAAGAGAAATCAATTTAATTATACATTTTATATTATTAGTTAGGTTATATGATGAGATTATTGTGTTTTCTTATTTTATTATTATTATATCTTCAATAAAATATTTGTAACATATTAATGATCTATCAGTATATGAATATATTCTGAATATCCTTCCATATATTATAAATATTCGAATGTTAAATAATTATTAATATTCATATAATATAAATAAAAAAATACATTTATTTGTTCTTATATTTAAATTATTTCATTTATTTTTCATAAATTTATAGATAAAATAATTTAAAATGTATACGAGACGCATAGATTTACAAGCCACAGTGCACAATGTGTAATATTAAGTGTCCTGATTTACATCACAGGCTGTGATATACATTATTTCCTATACTTTCATATCATTCACATTATATTTACACTATATATATATACAATACCTTATATGTATGCATACAAGGGCCTTTATATATTCATTCCCGTGTTCATGAATATATATACATGTGTGTATTAGTGCACCTATACGGTTAATATGCTGCTAGCTGGTACATGTGCACACGCATCTTTAGATGTATGTCGTACATACATATACGCGTGGGAAGTAAGCATGCCTGGCGATACGTACAGACGCACCTACGTGAACACGCCTAGTAGTACCCACAGTGAAGGTACTACAGGAGGGGCGGGGCTTGCTATCGGTGTGCATTAGAACATCACCGACCACTTCCCGGCTAATGTTTACTAATTAATAACCGTTGCTAATCTATCTACTGCAGCAACACCATAGTGGTCAATGTTAATGGACATGCGAAACCCATCTCTCTCTCTGACATATATCTCACGTGCGTAGTGGTAGTAGTGGTAGTAGTAGTAGTAGTAGTAGTAGTAGTATCGGCGATAGAACTAAATGATTATCTATCATATATACTAAATAAATATGCTCCCGTTAGAGTTAAATGCATAAATAGTCGTACAAATAAATGGTTTAACTCTGATACTTTATTAGCCAAACAGGAAATGAGGAAAACTGAAAGATATTTTTCAAAATATCCATCAGAATCTTCCTTAGAATCCCTACACAAGGCTAAGAGTTATTTTAAAAAATCTATAGAAATAGCTAAGAATAAATACTACTATACTGAAATAAATCAATAAACTTTTTATCAAAAACATCTCTATGGGATAACTAATTCTTTACTAGGAAAATCAAAAGAAAGAGTCCTTCCAGATAT
>OZ025244.1:26479963-26612463 GCA_964019155.1 Osedax fenrisi | reverse complement strand
CTATATATTATATATATATATATATATATAATGTTATAAAATATATGCATACCCAGTAAGTAAAGTAATCATTGATAGTGGTTAGATTATATATCATCATCAATATTTGTGATTACATGATCACAATACGATATCGTATATATTGCGTAATATTACAATCATATTACAATCATTGATAAGCAACTATGCTTTGATTACGAACTACACTTCTAAATCATTGATTTTCATACGATTGTAATCAATGATTATTAACTGATCACTAACATTGATTCACGATCAGTTGGAAATCATTGATTGTAATACGATTGTAATCGAATCAAAATCTGTGATCGTAATCAATACACAACCCCATGATTGTAATCTGATTAGGGGAAAGTTTCCGATTACCGACCCCTAAATGATTATTTGAAATAACTTATTCAATATTAAATATATTTATTTGAAATTTTGTAATTAGGGTAATATTATGGCAATGAATAATGTGGCTATTTTAAATTGTTGATATAATTATATTTATAAGAATAAACATAGGGGTCGGTAATAGAATACATGTACCTAATACCGACCCCCTTCTCCTATTACCGACCCCCTAAAATAATCGTGATATATATAATTTTAGTATTATAATATCCAATAAAAATAGTAGATATACATAAATATAATTTATTATAACATTCACGCAATTTATTTTGTATTGCATTTATGGTTTAATAGTAATATTAAATTTAAATTTAAACTTTATAGTAATTATATTAAAATAGTGTATATTATTATTTAATATTTATTTATTAATCAGTATGTATATAATCAACTGGAATCATGAATATTTAATCTATACCAATGATACATAAACAACTTACGACATATTTTAAAGTAAAATACGGATCTATTTTGATTGGATATTATAAATCACATGGGGTCGGTATTAGGGTAATTTAGGGGGTCGGTAATATGAAAATCATATGGGTTGCTATAAATAAGATATATTGGTTAATATTTATTCAAATTAAATTATTTTAATAATAGTTATAAACATGTTATTGACCTACAATATTATGCACAGTATTAAGTTTTCTTTTAAATAATAAAGTATTTACAATAATTTAAAAAAATGTATTATTCAAATATTTAAAAATTAAAAACAGAATATTACATGTTATCAAATAACAATTGTAGGATTACATATTTTTTTAAATAAAATACTTATTCATATTTATCATTAAATTAATAACAGTTCATGTATATATTATTTTTTGATATCTCTTATAGTTACTGAGATACGAGAGGGGGTCGGTAATCGGGGACTTTCCCCTACTTGTTTGATTGTAATCTGATTACGATCTTTGATTAATTTACTTACTGGGTTAATTATAATGTATTGATTATGTCATCTAAAGATATATATATATATATATATATATATATATATATGTATATATGTGTGTAAATATATACACATAAAATAATATATACATAATATATATATACACATAAAACTACACGAGCAAAAGTGGGTCTACGTGACCCTATTTTAGTGCTAAATAAAACATATATCATCATCATCATCATCGTAACATAATTATGAAAAGTATACATTAATATAAAGTTGTGTGTGATGTATTATAAAACATATATACATATCTTATTAAACGTGTTTCATATATGTTTAAAAATATGGTATATATTTGTTAATATCTTTAATAGATATTATACGTTAATTTTACTTCTGGTATTAAAATCTTAAGACTTATATATAAATAAATCATTAAAATTATGAGATACCAGTATATATTTACGGATATTTATACGTACTTATTATAATATATGATATTTTATTATTTTAAAAATATATAATGTTATGGAGTACTTGTATATTATAGTATTTAATTATATTATATACTATATATGCATTTGTGTATTTATATATATATATATATATATATATATGCATGATTCACTTATACACATGTCTAATTTCGAAATAATACCGCTTGCGTAATGCTATTTGTAATACACACAATACACACATGAACCTGTTAGATAATAAATAATTACTTTTCCGCCGAGAACGTGTGTTTTAGCGCGGGTGAGGGGGTGAGGGGGGGGGTTGATGGGATGGGTGGGGTGGGCGAGGGGAGGGAGAGGGAAGTTAGGCTCGACAGGTTACGTGAAAATAAACATCATAAAGAATAGCTCTGAAGAATATAAATTACTCGCAATATTACCAGCAACATCAGCAGTATACTATAGTATAGTATACTATATACATAGTACCTGTAAATGAGGTGAACTTATTCGAGTGTCTGGAATTCGATACTCAACTGTTAACCGAATAAAAGAAATATGATATATTATATGATATTGATTTATTAAATTTATATTATATTAATATTAAATACTATATAAATATGTTTAATTACATATTATATTATTGAATAATTGACATTATATATATTATATATATTATATATATTGGTAATACTATAGTATACGTATTGCTAATAACATTACTTTCATAATATTGTCTTTATTGCGATAATCAATAGAAGAAAATATACAATATAAATATATGTTAGTAATTATGTACTTATTACTTACATTTATTATACAAATTTATAAAATAGCTTATAAGATAGTAAATAGCCTACCATAATACTTACTTATTATTATGATTAGTAAAGTATATGAATTATATTAAATAATTAGTTATTTGCATAAATATTATTTTATATAATAATAATATATAAAATAATTATTTGGGAGAGAACACTTTTTAAATATTAAAATCATATATTTCTCAATACAAAAATATCTAAGTTAAGTTACATCTCACTGTAATAACCCTTCTTTAATATGTTATCATTCCATATATACATTAACATGTTTATACTGTCACTAGATACAGTCTATAGACTATACAGAATACACGCTGTAAATATATATATTTATATTGTATATTATATATAGTATACTCGCTTTGTCGCAATGACGAAATAAAACTTAATGAATAATGTAGCGAATAGGTATGTTTACAATATAGTTTATGTTATTGTTGACATATTAAACTATTGCATTATAAACAATATATTGTATAACTTATGTGGTTGATACTTTTATAATAATACTAGTAATATAGTGTATCAGGTAAATATGAATCGGGTATGAATAAATATGAAATAATTTTTAAAGATAAATCGGATTAAGATACAAATAAACTTAATTATAGAATATTGAATGAAAAATACATTGTAAAACTATATTTATATACACAATAAGTCATAGTTATTTGTAAACACTCGTATACATAGAGTGTTTATACACTATGGTGTTTATATATAACCCACGCTAAGTGACTATAGTCTATTGTATACAATAAATAAACAGCGACCTAATGAATTAACGTATCGTCTGTGGAATTGCGAGCGAGTTTTACATTTAAGACAAATATTTGTATAACTATAACGTCTGTTAAATAAAAACAACAACAACAACAACAACAACACCGACTTCCGGGGAGTATATTTTACGCACTCGGCAGGTGTCGCTTTATTACTAATGGCGGCCGCTAACCGGCGCGTGGGGTGTTTAGAGTGTACCCCTGGAAACAAGTTTGTGGCCCTCACTCTCACGCTAAGTGCCCGCAGAGCCAACACTAATTATGTTTTAGTACCACCGCCTCTCTATCCGGAAAGGGGTGTTCCTGCTACATCAACCCCTTAATGCAACAGTTCCTAGTAAGTGTAATCTGTAGATTTATGTATACACACACACATATATATATATATATATATATATATATAGTTGAGTGAATATACAATGTATACATATATGTACATCTTTGATCGAATATCATATTATTTCATGGCCGATAACTCAACATTTTTCATATTAAAGTTGTATTTAATTTCTATGTAAATACACACTAGAATAATTAATTCTCTAATTCTCAGAAACTCGATATCTCAGACATGTTTATTCGATTCGTTGAATTCTGAGATATCACGAGTTGGCTTTAAATGATAATAAGATGTTATGCACATATTATATTAAAATATATTAAAATATTTAATATATATATATATAATTAATTAATATAAGTATACGAATACTTCTAATAACATGTATTGCAATATATAACAACCTTTACGAATTAAATTTAATATATACTATTTTGTATTCAATTGAATAAGAATATATATATATATAATATTATAATATAATACTTGACTATCACTAATGGGTATTAGTGACAAATAATTATATCATTATAGATGTAATGAATTATAACAATATACATAATAGTACGATAATAGTCTAATATAATAGTAGTATATATTTAACACATTGATAGTTAAATTTCGCTGTATATAGTTTATTTAACAATGTGTAACTAATCAAATATTGTTCCATCTATAGATACTGAGATGCATTATATATGAATCATAAAAGTAACATCATTATATTTTTTATATATATATTAAGTTATTTTATAAAGTTTAGTCTGCAGTTATATCTTTAAAGTATTATATATATATGTAACTAGCGAATACATTATACGCTAGTTATTAAAAAATATAGTCAACATATATGCATACACAACATATTATTTGGCGTTACGCTCTGTTGATTGCATTGGTCTAGCCATGTATATGTTTAATTTTCGTATTGATATATTTTTCATTTGTACATTCCTGTTATTGGTGTTTTGTTTTGTTACACCTTTGTTTTGTTACACCTTTGTTTTGTTACACCTTTGTTTTGTTACACCTTTGTTTTGTTATACCTTTGTTTTGTTACACCTTTATTTTGTTATACCTTTGTTTTGTTACACCTTTGTTTTGTTACACCTTTGTTTTGTTACACCTTTGTTTTGTTACACCTTTGTTTTGTTATACCTTTGTTTTGTTACACCTTTATTTTGTTATACCTTTGTTTTGTTATACCTTTATTTTGTTATACCTTTGTTTTGTTACACCTTTGTTTTGTTACACCTTTGTTTTGTTATACCTTTGTTTTGTTACACCTTTATTTTGTTATACCTTTGTTTTGTTACACCTTTGTTTTGTTACACCTTTGTTTTGTTACACCTTTGTTTTGTTACACCTTTGTTTTGTTATACCTTTGTTTTGTTACACCTTTATTTTGTTATACCTTTGTTTTGTTATACCTTTATTTTGTTATACCTTTGTTTTGTTACACCTTTGTTTTGTTACACCTTTGTTTTGTTATACCTTTGTTTTGTTACACCTTTATTTTGTTACACCTTTATTTTGTTATACCTTTGTTTTGTTACACCTTTGTTTTGTTATACCTTTGTTTTGTTATACCTTTGTTTTGTTACACCTTTATTTTGTTACACCTTTATTTTGTTATACCTTTGTTTTGTTACACCTTTATTTTGTTATACCTTTGTTTTGCTACACCTTTGTTTTGTTATACCTTTGTTTTGTTATACCTTTGTTTTGTTACACCTTTGTTTTGTTATACCTTTGTTTTGTTATACCTTTGTTTTGTTACACCTTTGTTTTGTTACACCTTTGTTTTGTTACACCTTTGTTTTGTTACACCTTTGTTTTGTTATAACTTTGTTTTGTTATAACTTTGTTTTGTTATACCTTTGTTTTGTTATAACTTTTTTTGTTATAACTTTGTTTTGTTTTACTTTTTTATAAGGAACTTGGGTATATTTACACATTCTTGATTATTCATCTCATCGGATATTAGTACAATGCCATTATTATTTTCTATGTATGCAATTTCGCCAGGTATTTAATAAAAAAGTATACGAACCTAATATTTGTTTCATATATATGTTATACACATTTATAAGACATTTAAATGTATTTATTTACTAATATTTATCATGTGCAAGATTTAGAATCAATTAATTACATAATATACAACTATTTTATACATGAAATCGCGATTGATATATTTAGTTACTAACCTTATTACGTCTAATTACATTATTATAATATATAACTAGTATATACATACCGAATACAATACAAATAGCGGATACAAATGGACCCCTCAAGAAGTCATATACATGTTATGAATAACTGTGAGGGGATCATGAAAATACAATACAAACAGTAACATTTGTGTTCTTGTGTTTTGATTTATTGATTATTAAGTTCTTGATAAACACAAGGGAACAACAAGAACTGCCTATAGAAGTATATAGAATCGAACCCGGGATCTCTGCAGAGCCAATACTTGCAGGTTTTTGGTTGTCCCACTAAGCCATATTCCCCAGACTATATATATCTATGTATGTGTGCGTGTATGTGTATGTGTGTTCGAGTGCATATTGATAGATTAGCCAATCATATTTACAAATCGCATTAACAAACTACACCGCTCCACCGATTTCGTTAGCTAATTGCGTAACGCGAGATCTCGCGAGAGAGAGGTCATTAGTGATTAATCGCCAGGCGTCGCCACCACCGCAGTCGGAATAGCGTGACCACCACGGTCCGAATGAGTGGTCGTAGCCGATATTGACCACGTGATGCTATGCTTTGAAGATAGAGCGCGTATACTACACAGGCTCTTTCTCCGTACAGGAGATAGATAAATAGAAGTGGCGCGCGAGAGAAAACGCGTTAATCCGCGAGAGAAACGATAACGCTTGACCACTACGGTTTAAGCTCGCGATGACCACCCCCAGCTTCAACAGGTAGCCCACCCGCGTCGTAATCTTGTGATCTACGGACGATGGTCAGCTAATGGACACGGCACCACTACAGGGTAATATGTTTACGTTGGATGGGGCGCGGAGTAGGGCGCCCGTCGTGCAGATACCGCGCCATTACTGTGTATCCGCGCGCACAGAGAGAGAGGAACATTATGTTGTATAGAGAGAGATATATGTATATATGCGGTATACAGGTATACCTATAGATATAAGTATTACACTCGTGTACATTACGACATTATAGTTAAAACGCATATACTCGT
Organism: Osedax fenrisi; assembly: GCA_964019155.1. NCBI lineage: Eukaryota > Metazoa > Annelida > Polychaeta > Sabellida > Siboglinidae > Osedax > Osedax fenrisi. Next base: position 26,605,500 of record OZ025244.1, on the reverse strand, counting down.
TACCTATTAATTAACATATTAATCTAAATATATATATATATATATACATTTATAAGAAAAAGAAATAAAAAAAAATAATTTTGAAAATTACTTCTCTCAATAAATGATTATTTTATTCTTTTCTATAGAACAATTTTATTTTTTCAGCATTTATCCATTATTGGTAGCATCAGTATTATTGCACCTCATTATTTGTTTGAATATTACCTTTTTTATACCTGATAATTTGAATATGATACATATTATGTAATCGCACAACATTATTTTACGCAGCAATGTGATTCAATATTTGCAATGTAAAGCTTAATAATTAGTATACTCTTCATTCAAGGAGCGTATGATATTTTATTATAATTATAATTCACTTGCAATATATTAATTAGTATTCTTATCGTATACATAACGTTTAGTCATACATTTCCCGTGTGCCATTTTTTATAAGATATCAGTATTTCCTTTAATTGAAATAAACGAAATATTGTAACGATGTAAAAATGATTAATATTGGTTATTAATCATGATACACAAATGTCGCATCAATAATGTAAAATATCGAATGAAATTATATTATTATAAAATAATTAGATGATATAAAGCCATATGGTTATAAGTGTAAACTTCATCTAAGTTCCTATATAGGAAGAAGGAACTCAACCGAAATAAAATAACAATATATTTTAACAATAACAATATAACATTATAATAACTTATTATAATACATTATAATAACTATATAACAGTAAACAGTATTTGAGATAATTATTATAATATAAATTATTGTTATAATCATTATTATTATATTAATTAATCGAGTAATTATTAATTAGTATATGTAAATTATTAATATTTAGATAACAATAGTTGTATGGATTAAGTTCCTATAATAAACATAATACAATAGTATTACTTTTTAAGTACATTGTTTTATTTCATATATGCTATAGCATATATTAATATATACAGCAGTGTAATATAGCATTTATATACTCGTGAATATATATGTATATGTATATACAACATATATGTATATATATATAATATCTGTAATATATGTTAATAAAAAGAATCCTACATAATATGATTATTATAGAATAATACAAAAATAAAGTTTATTATAAAATAATATATTTAAACTATTGTAATACGATATACGGAGATACGAGATACGGTAATTCAAACTAAATACACGATGTATGCTTGACCAATGTCCAGAGGTGGTGTTGAATCATGCACTGCATTACGCGATAAGATATGATATAGGTTTAGCTTAAATCAAATATATTACTCTATCGATGTTTCATAAGGAATTTATTTTTCATTTCGTGGAGTTGATTTGACTTATTCGTAGAAGAATATATCTACAAGAATATATATATATTCACAATACAATACTAACTAGCACACCAGTACGACATGTGTGTATGTGTGCAATGCACTGTGCGTGCTAACGTGTGCAAGGTGCATACCTATACATATACATACCAAATATGTGTATAATATTTGTATGCTTTGCAAAATCTTTGTACATATATGTAAATTATACGTAGTAAATTGTACATAGTACACTTTACAATGTACACTGTACATTGTTTAATGTACATTCTACAATTTACATTATATATTAAACTGAGGTATATCAATCGTAGTTTTAACATTTCTATAAAACTCCTATAGGAGTACATTAATTATAGAAATTAATTATTTACTTATCAAGCATACCATATAATGCATATACCTTTATAATAGCCATACATAATTAATTGTATTGAATAATATAATGTTTACTGATATTATTATTATTCTAACTATTATCATATATAATATTAAATAAATAAATATTGATATACTTATTTACTCTCATACACACATACAACCACATACAAACACCCACACAAATATCCACACACAAACCCACATACACCCATAGCCACATACACACCTACACACACATACACACAACCACATACACACAACCACACACACACACACGAGAGCGCACATATGTACTTCGTTGCAGGGTATATCAAGTAAAGGGGTCACGTGATGCACTATTTACGACAACTCCGTACAGATAAACACGTGTTCCAGACACGCGGAGAGCGATAATTCCAGCCCTGCTCTCTAGCTAGCAGACTAGCGACCACCTCTCTCTCTCTCTCTCCGGAGAAAAGGTAAATAAACAATAGCCAGGTGCTCCATCTATCGACCGGGCGCGTCGTTACTCGTGCCTTTTGTTTGTATCCGCTTATTATTGCCCTGGCGAACGTTTCGCAAGGTGTTGTAATATCGATTCTGTATAGGCGAATTATTACCTTCAGCGCACGAGTTACTCTGCTGAATGGAAATGTTTTAACATAAATCATATAACATATATGTATATATTATTGTTATATACCTTATCCTTATCCTTATATATATATATATATATATATATATATATATATAATTGTTATATATATAAATATACTGTATGCTATTATATTTATTCATATCATGCAGGTATAATACCTGTTCTGCATGTTTCCATTATTATCTATTGTTAATGTTAATTTTAATGTTAATGTTACTCAATAGATGAAATATTATTTACATATCTATTAAAATATTTATATGTATACATATATATAGTTATATATGTTTACGTTTTAAGTTACTATTATAATAATACTACATACATACTTATAAGTATATAAATTAATGAATATAGTATTGTACAATTCTTAATTAGTTGTACACACATTATCTATAGATACACCTGCAGAATACTTATATTTAATATGTGTATAATGTACCGTGTACATGTACACCATACAACATGTATACATGTGTATACATTGTACATTGTACAGTGTACAATGTATAGTGTACATGTGCAATATACAGTGTACATACCCTAAAGTGTACTATATATATAGTATACTATAGTATACTATAAGTATACTTATACGTATTAAATATATTTCATACATGTATATATATATATATATATATATATATATATTAAATATGGTAAAGTATCATCAAAGTTATATAATATGCATACTATAATATATATATATATATATATATATATATATATATATATAAATTATTTATTATTATCCAACCTTACTTTCATTTTATTTTGTTTGTTTGTGTTATTTTTATTGTTCTCGTTTTTATTTATTTATTACTCGCGAAACTACGGGGGTGGGGGGTTGCCCGTAGCAACACCTGCTCCGAGTGCTAATATATCAACCTATACATCAACCTATATACATATTTTATATTACAATACATTGTTAACTATTATTTATTTCTATATAAATATCGTATACACACTAAATAAATTATAATAAACTATATTTGTATCACTGAAAATATCTATATATCTAAAATTAAAATATTCTAATATTATTCTATAATTTAATTTAATTCGTGAAATATCACTAATATAATATGTAATTTATTAATCAGAATTGTCTATATATAATTTATATTTTATACAATTCTAAACATATACATATACAGTTAATTCTCGATACCTCAGACTCTCTTTATCTCAGAAACCTCATATCTTAGACATGTCAGTATTGTAAGTTTAGATACGTAATCATAAGTATATAACATAAGTATATACACACACATTTCAATCCCTACAACTTGAATCCTAAGATATCGATAGTTATCACATATCATTATTATGACTTGAATTTATTAATTGATTCATATAATACAGTAATAATCCTCTGCAATTAACCTCATTATATATAAGTAAACTTATAAGTATATATATATATAAATATATAAATATTATATTGGTTGGAGTCTTTTTTCCCTTAAAATAACCTACATATTATGAAACATCACCTAATAAATAATATCACCTAGTAAAAGGAAGTTATAGTTAAATACGGAACTAACTCCATTATAATTAGTAATGCATATATGCACAACATTTATATATTTTATCATTTATTTAAGATTATTATAAATTTTAAAATGAAAAAAAAAATCAAGCTCATTTACAAATAATTTGACTAACTATGAATTAATGTTGATATATTTATGAAAAGCTATAGGGTACTATACATATACACACACACACACACACACACACACACACACATGTATATATATATATATATATAAATAATAATAATAATAAAATCAGATTTGGCAATTGCCTGGGTGAAGGAAGAAGCAGAGCTTATCAAGTCTTTCACCCTTTTATGATTACGAGGAGAAAAAATTATATAGGAATATAATTAAAATCAAGAAATAGTAGAACAAAAAATAGAGTGAAAATTAAATTATTAAAATAATTCATCAACTCATAAAGCATAACCACCATGACATATCAACTTTCCGAATGTGGGTTCATCAATTCCAAAACCTTAGGGAATATACTTTCGCCAATAGTATATACACTGGTAACATTTGGAGCCAGCAAATATATATATATATAGGGTGTTATAAACCTATAGGGTTCTATCGACCTATATACCTACTTTAGTGCACCACGAGGCATTCCTATAGGAATATATATATATATATATATATATATATGAATAGAGAGAAGATACAATCGATATCATATTATTATTATTAAAAGATAATTGTTATATATATATATATATATATATATATATAACAATTATAATTGTATTATATTATACAATAATAGTAATATAATATAATTTTAAGTTAAAATAAAAATTAATTATATCAAATATTAACTATATATATATATATAACTATAGTTAACTATTTAGTTATATTTAACAATATTTTTATTTATACAAACACAATAATAATACTAACATTATTATATTTCCTATATGTTATACATGCAATTATTTTGTTAAAATATACGAAATGTTATATATATAGGTATTTTAATTTGATTAAGTATATATATAGTATTCATATATATATATATATATCTTGTCGGGCTTTTAAAATGGGTATTAAAATATTATTTAGAAGTGATCTTATATAATTATGTATAAATAAATGATCGGCTCTCGTTAAAACCATGAATTCCTTAAACACTAAACACTTAACATGATAGCGCCTCGAAGGGATATTAAAGCCATATGTAGTTATAAGTGAAAATACATCCAAGTTCCTTGATGGGATGAAAGGACTCTACTAAATAAAATGAAATAACAATATATATATACTATTTTTGTATAAAGTTATAATTTGTAATCAATTTTCATATTAAAATAAAATAACTTTATAACGAAATGTTTCTTATAAGAACTATAGTGATATATCCTATATAAATAAGTTTATACATTTATTTAAGGAAATCAATTTATACCAAAAACTCATTCGTTGTAAGAAGGTTTTATTGTATATATTTATAAAGAATATATTAAAATATAATATATTTTAATTATAAATAATTTATTAGAATCATTATTTATGTAAGTTTTATAAGCATTCATGCGTGATAATTTATGTATATAACTTAAACGTTTATTAAATGTATACATTTTCACATATATATGCACATATATACTTATGTTATAACATATTCTATAGAATATTACATGTTATATTAATTGATTCATGTATAGGTAATATATGTATGTATACCATACATATATACCATATATATATATATATATATATATATATATATATATATATATATATATATATATATATATATATATATAATTATATGAAACTTATTAATGAGTTCGTAGTCGATGTGCACTATTAATACTAATAATAATAATAATAATACTAATTAAAGCAGACGATATTAATAGGATCTAAATATAGATGGCGTTTAATTAAAACCTAATCGAGTTGATTGGCTGACGCACCAAGGAAGGCAGAACGGGGGCGGGCGTCGACGTCCTCAGACAGGTGCTGGTGAGGTGGCATAGAACCGAGATAGCAGGTGATTGCGGGTACTTGATGCCCTCTAATGATGCCGGGGGGCAGGTGAGAGGTACAGGTGAAGGTTACACAACTATATAGTAATCGTTAATACGTAAATTAATTAATATAGTTTAATTAACTGTTTACGAATAATAATTATAAAATACTATTTTATTATTTTGTTCTTTATTATGATTTATTTTATATATTTATTATTTCTCATAGTATTACATACTTTAATTTTATAAAATTACTCTAGAGTAATATTATTGAAAATAGTGCATGTAATAATTAAATTATAAATTAAATTTGTATGGTTTGCCAACAAATATTACATATAATACGTGAAATTAAATCACATGTGAGGAAAATATTTCTAGAATCTTAATGTTCTAGTTCTCAATTACATTAAGTACATTACATGTAAATTCATTTGTAATTATACAAAAGGCATTATCCTATATATATATATATATAGGATATAATCTATAGATTATATATAATTATATATACAATATTAACGAAAGTATACTTTAACATGTTATATGTATAATTTATAATATCATTTTTATTCATATAATATATATAAATAATATCATCTGCGATATTTTTATGAAATCAATTTCCATAGTAGATGAGGATATATTGTACACGTATATTGCACTAGTAATTGAATTAACAATTGTTAATTATACTTATAATTTTACGATATATTACCAAGGTCACATTTTTCACAATTTACTCGTTTCGAATAAATATTTATAATAGTTTAAATCGTTTTCTATTCATCTTTATTTGTATTGTCTAATAACGCCCGTGATCACCATGTGTATTTATTTGTAAGTCAATAAACTATATAATAATAAATATAATAATAATACGTTATATATTAAATGCATAGTAGTCCTATATGTATAAAATATAGTGGGCACTAAAATATTTATTATGCATATTACATTAAAATACCATTCCATTAATTGTACATTTTCTGGTATATAAAATATAAATATACACATATATAGTATTAATTAGAATTTCTTTAATCATCGCATGACGCAATAATTATAATGGCGTAACATCAACACCGCCTAATAGATGCTGCGTATACACTCGCCAGGTTCTCTCCCCACCGCACTGAATGTAGAACAGATGAATGCATCGCCGCCGCCCCAGCAGCCGATGTGTTTACAAATAAATAAAACAAATAGATTAGGGCGATCTGGTGATATTATCGCCCACCACGCGCCGCTCGACGAGCGGCGCTCGTGCACGGTATCGCCACCTTCGGGAGAAGATTTCCACGAATCTGGCTAATAGAAGCTAATATAAGCTAATAGATCCCCACTACCACCCCAACCACTACCACTACGGGGGCACCATTGCGTGCAGTCGATTAGCGGGTACCTATTACCGACATTAAAGGGTTGCTGGCGGTGGACGTTACGTAATTAAATCTATTAATAGATTACAGATCTTCGTCTCTATTCGCGGGCATCGTTTATCTATTGTATAATAACGTCATGATTGCATTATGTAACTAATCAAAAACTCGATAAAATGTAATATATATATATATATATATATATATATATTAAAATTCTAACAAATAATGGATTGATTGAACGTTTATAACTTACGTTGATAATACGTGCGACTTAATTATATATTAATCATACGTTTTAAAATAACGTTAAAATACGTTATACGTTTATATTTCAAATCGTAATTCTATCAGACGATATCTTAACACAACATTAGAATATATACATACACAGACGCTAGGCGTTAATTCTACGTTCTTTGAAGTTCACCAGACGATGATTAAAGGTTAATACGGTAGGTCACGTGACTAATATGATTATAATGCGTTGAGGGTAAGACACGCATAGGTGTTACCAGAAGAGGAATTCCGACACCCTGGTGTCTAAATAATGCATTATTGTGATTCTATATAATTTATTATCAATATATATATATATATATATATATATATATATATATATACTTACGTTTTCGTTAATGATATATGAAATTATATATATTATATCATTTATATGTATTTATGATATATATCATGGTATATATTTATTTATTTTTAAAGATATTTTTAACTTTTGTTGTATATTTAAATGATATACATTTACCATCATAATATTGATATATACACACTTCATAATATTGCTTACTATATTTAATTTACATTTTAATAAGTTTATAAATACAATCTACTCCTTATATATCAGATATATCGTTTAATAATACTTTTTACAAATTCTAGATTGGTGTTGTACAATACAAGTAATACTAAATCAATAGTTCATAACTAACTATTTCGGAAATATTGATTCAGCTGGTGATAATTCCTAGAAGTTTATCATGAGATACTATGAAATTTAACATGGGAATTTCAAAAATGACTAAACATTTTTACTTCTATCCTACAAATAATATTTTTTTTGTATTATGAAATTTAATAGCATATAAAATATCTAAACCAACAATTTGTTTTCAATTTATATGATATTTTTTAGAAAACAGATATCATATCTTCTATAATAAGTGATAGGGATAACAAATATTAAAGAATTAAGTCTTAGCAAAAATGGTCATGTATTAATAAAATTTTATCGAAAATTTTCGTATATTTTATTTATCTATAATCTTTTTAATGTATTTTTTTACTAATTTTTAACGGTCTGTCGCATCGTTATCTCAAATTGAATACTTTTTTTGTGCACATGTATTAAAACATATTCATTTAACTTCTTAAATAATCATACTAAATAATACATCCATATAGGGACTATCTTTAACGTTAAGGACGAGTTATATTATATGTATATAAGCTAGAGAATAGAAAAGATATTGATCTTAGATAAAGATATTGATCTGAAGACCTTTAGAGGAAATAATAACATATATAATTATATATTGCATACGAAAAAAAATTAACAATTTAAAACTTCTAATAAATATTTATTATTATTATTATTATTATTATTATTATTATTATTATTATTATTATTATTATTATTATTATATAATATGAATAAAGTAACAAGAAGGTTGAGTGATTTCCTATATAAAATTAGATATGCTTTTATAGGCACACTCTAGATGTATGCATTAGCTTGCATTTAGCTATATTACCTATAGGTAATATAGCTAAATGCAAGCTAATGCAGCTAAAAAACCTGGTTATATCAAAACTAAACCAATACAAACCAAACATAACTAAACCAAAACAGTGAAACAAACTCAAACATAACATACTAATTATAATATATATATATATATATATATATATATATATATATATATATATATATTTAATACTGACTTATGTACAGTTATTATCTATTACATTCAACCTATGTTATCATTACTGTTATGATGTTATGTGATATATTACACGTGCTAATGAATTATAAATTATATAGCATTTAAAACTGGTAATATATGTAATGCTATTGTGAATATGAATGCATTCGTATTGACAAATATAAGTTCTTACTATCGACAAAGATTTTCCAAAGGAAAGATATTGCACTTGTGTATATTTGTGTCACCTAATAATTCGATATTGCCATCTAGCGGTATTATTCAGATAATAAGACATTTCTATATTTATTGTAATAGTAAATAATAAATTATATACAATATACATGTATATTGTATTATAATATGTATTTACATGATTTTAAAATGATAATATAATTATATAACAATAGAATACACTGATTAGTTATATTTAATATAAACAAATAAAATAAATGATAAATATATTGTTATAAATCTAATATTAAAAAAAACTACATGTATTGTATTATATTGTAATGATTTTAAATGTATGTATATAATTAGAAAACAAGAAATTTAAATAAAAATATCACATGATTTAACATTTCATATACTATTTCGCCATCTAGTGTTAATATTGTTTTTTCATTTTAAATTTACATTTTGAGGTACTAGAGATAGATAGGGAGTGCAATATCTTTCCTTTGGAAAATCTTTGCTATCGATATAAAGAAAGAACTTTCTTTATATCGATGGTTCTTACATGCACTGAAATGTGATATATCACATACTATAGTAGCTGAGACCATAGAGAACGAAGTGATAGAGAAGAAGCTTCGCTATAATAATGTATTAGAAATTAGCTCCCCTGTTGATAGAAAAGAATTCATATATGTGTTCCACAAATCCACTGAAATAAATAAATTATTGCAAAGATTTTTAACATTTAAAACAAAATTCCATTTCTATGATTTTTTCAAATATCCTAGAATTTAAATAAATATATTTGAATTTATTTGAATAAATATATATTACAAAATTCCGAGAGTATATTCATGTATTAAACCTCATTGTAATAATACAATATATAACTGGAAAGAATAACAATTACCACCTGTTTGTATTAATATTTATTATTATTCCTAATTATATTTTAAATTGATTTTAAATGATAATTTTTAAATATTATTATATAATTTGGGAAAATATCGTCACTATTTCAAATAGTATTTGAATATAGGTATTATATACCTAATATAAATATACCTATTAATAAGTATATTTAAATTGATTTTGAATGTAAAATTCTAAATAATACTATATAGTATATTTCATATATAATTTATAAGAAATAATACCGTCACTATTTAAAATAATATGTGCATATAATATACTAATATTAGGTATATATGTGGTATATTTAATATAAATATTACATAGTTTAAATAATATATTTGTTTTCACATATAATTTGTATGTTAATAATTATATTTGAAATTGATTTTAAATAAATAAGTGTAAATTATATTACATAATTTATAATAAATAATATCATACAATTTGAATATTATTATTAAGTATATCCAGGGATATCTCCCTGGTATATCTAAATTGATTTAAAATGTTAAATTCTAAATAATATTATATGGTATATTTCATATAAAAAAAGAGAAAGAATTGAATTATATATTTCATGATTTTGAATGTAAAATTCTAAATTATATTATATGATATATTAAATTCATATACACTTTACACATAGGGAATTAACAACGTTATATGTCTATTATATGTATATCTTACAATATCAATACTATATTATTTTAATAAATTATTTAAATATTTAATTTAATATATATTTTATAATATGTATTATTAGGAAAAATAAATATGTATTTATATCGTAATGTTTGGAAAATATACTTTTATTTTGTCAAATTATTAAATATATACTTATTAATATTTGAATATATGTTAAATTAATTAGTGGGGTATAAGATTAAATATTTCATTAATTATAAATATATTATAAATTAATAATTTTAGTACAAGATTAAATATTACATTAAAATATAATATATTGTATATATTATATATACTGTAAATTATTTATTCCTTAAGTTATTATTTTGAATGTTATGTATATTATTGTAATATATATAATGATATAATTGTTACATCTACTTCAGTAATTATAAATAATTAATATTTTAAATGATTTAGATTTCCACGTTCTATTTGAAGACAACATATTTGGACAAATTCAATTGGAATCAATATTCATAACATTAAACCTTATAGGATATGATATGTAGCAAACAATTCTCCGAAAATAATTTGTACTATACTACAAAGATATGTAAATTAGCAAATAATGCATATTCAAAACATGTTTGTATTATTTATTTTTAATGATACTTAAATTGTAAAAATATTATATAATTTATTTATAAATAATATAAAAAATAGTAATTCAAATTAGTAGTACATTTATTGTATTACAATTATTAATTAATTATTTATTATGTAATTTAGGCAGATCATATTCATTATCCAAATTCAGTTTCTTCTCACGAAGTAGTATCCACAGTAAGTTCTTATAATATTTCAAATTTCATATTCATATTGAGAATCTTATCTGTAAATAAAAATAAACATTACTTCTTATCATATATTAATAAGTTAAAATATATATATATATAATGATATAACATATTGTATTGAATTATATGAAATCAATAAACAATAATATTAAAATAAAATACTTACAATTTACTGCTATAGGAATATATTTACATACATATTAATGAAATAGAACATATTACATGTTTAATTACTGATGTTATTAAATAATAAGTAGATTAAACTATTCGGACATTATATTAATTAATTTTATATAATTCTCTATTATAAAAACAGAATGTTAACTTAAATCAAAACCATACTATTGATTAGCAGAATAATTAAATACAGAACATAACTGACGTTAGTAATTATAATTATATCTAATTTATAGTTATTTATATAGTAGAATTTATATATTTATATTATATATTCTGCTAAAATATAATTATATATTGAGGAGGGAAAGTTATTGAGACCTACGTTTTTATAACCAAACAATACATTAAATATCAATTAATATAATAAATAATAATTCCATAATCTTTATATATGACTGCATTACGTAGTTCTAAATAATGGATATCGAGTCGATATTATCGACATATATTACAATTACACTTATTATGCAATTAGAATTCCTATATTATAAAATAATTTTCCATGTAAATTTAGATGATTTAAGATGGTGTCATACCAAAAATAACAGCTTGATATCGCGGCATATAAATATTAGGCAGTTTCGGTGTGAAAGGTTATACAGATTTCGAACAGGTCTATATAAAGAAAGTGGATAAGCAATTGACGTACGAAATGCATGTAAAAGATAGATACGCGAATGGCACTTTTATCGATAAATTAACAAAATAGTATCAGTGATTTTGATTGGATATTAGCCATAGTATGTCAAATATTAAAACAGTAGCCTTTTCGTCGAAATAGATTAAAGTGACTTCTATCTATATCAATGGATTTAGAATATAAATATCAATGAAATAGTATGATATCTTCACTTTAAATACACAACATTACGATGAATGTTGATATGATGTATTTTAAATATATAATTTTATTTTTAGTATAGATAGTACATTAAAATTGCTAGTAATTATCAATATATATATATATGTATAAATAAATATTATTATAAATAAAAAGTAGTGGGCCAGATAGTGGGTTTCGACTGCAGCGCCCGTAGCGAATAGTGCCAATAATACATTCAATTGCTTATCCACTTTTTTAATATCGATGGTCAACACACACTTTGTGAGTGCGGTTATATATAAATTACCTATTAAATCTTTGACTTGTCAGATATCGGGTAAAAGTTTTAAAATGAATAAATAATATCTAATTTGTATAGCCTGATATCAGGCTGTTATTTTTGGTGTGAAATCCAATTTATTCTAATTTGGACCTATATGTGGGTATTGTGGTCGATAGTATAGGGTACAATTGTGATATACTCTAAATTCTTTAAATTATTTGTATATATTTAATCTGATATATATATATATATTATATTGACAATCAATTTTAAATATATACAAATAATGTAACATAGCGTTGTATTGTTAAATATTGAATGAAAATTTGAATTTTTATTTCTAAATTTATTTTTAAATAGATTAATATTTATATAAATGACAAATTTGTTATACCTTAATTCATATACTTATATACTTCATATACTTAAATTATTAAATTTTTTTCATATATAATAATATATTATCAAAGAGAAAGAACATATTTGTTTGTTCTAATGATTAATTCTATAAGATTATATTATAATTGAAGATAATTTATCTAACTATAATTCAATATGTAATAAATTATATAATGTAAATAAGTAATATAACAATTATAAATGATAACAATATAGTCCAGTATTATTTTACAAAGAATTCTATAGAATTAAATGATGTAAGTAATATAATATTACACTAGTAATTATATATATATATATATATATATATATATAATATATGTACATATATAACTATAAATAATTACTATTATTTTGTATAGGTTCAATATCATGAAATCTAATATTATTTATAACCTCAATTATTAATAAACTGAAAGAGATGACTCTGATTTGTGTAGCTGTGATTACTGATGAACATGCGTCGGACATCAGTACCTTTAGACATTTCGGAGCCAATTTGTCTTCCCATAACTATAGTTTGTATATAATTGTATATGTATATTAATGTTTAATAGGTACATAAATAAATATTAATAATAATGAACTGTTTTATATACCCGATGTAATGTATATGATAAAGTAATATCTGAATATATTTGCTGTATCAATTAAAGTACTTTGTTATGATAATGTTAGCATTTTACTTAAATACATCTATTAAAACTAATTTACATCATAAATACAATTATAATAATATAGCACGCTAATTTTATTAAATTAGAAAATCTAATATAGATGAAATCGAATAATTGTTTGACAATAAATTTTAATTAATAAGCTTTACTATTATTTATTTATTTACAATAATCTTATATAAAATAAATTATTGAATATATAATTAAATTACAAATGTAAAATAAATAGATCAATATGTTGGTATTAAATAGTGTATTAGTACCAGTTTCTATATAATTTATTTATAAAAAGATATATACAATAATAAACATTATCCATTCCATATTAGTGATTATCAATATAGAATACAACGCATAGTATTAAACTATCGCAGCTAAATAACTAGATACAATAGTATTCCCCGTCCCCCCTAGTTATCACGGTGACTAACGTATAGTTACGAGCTGCGAGATCATTGTGAACGTACTTCAAGTTGGTCAGGAACTTCACGCCTTAAGTTATTTGTATGCCGAATGTTATTAGTTCTTTAATGGTGGGGGTCTGTTTATTTGTGGATGTGTCAGTTAAGAGTGGGTGGTAACTATCATATTATTATTGTATCTATCAGTATATATGTAGCTTAATTGGTATCATATATATGATATACTTATATTTTATTTAATTAACTTAATAACATAATAATAACTATAAATTATTATTAGATATCCGAAAAATATAATTAGAATATTACATAAAATGTGTATGTCTTAATAATAAATAATAAATAAATAACTAATCAATCTAATTAATATGCGAGTATTAAATAATAAACAATTACGTATAGTTTAAATTGTAATGTGGTATGTATAATGTACATATACCATTTTTAGTCAATTACGAGAACTTACATTTTTCTCATTCCTAATGTATCTGAGCAGATCTCCGTGCGTCATTTAGGGCAGTATAACCCAGGGTATGGCCCCCTTGTGGGTCTCCATGCTCACACCTATAAAATGTATGATGTTCTTTTGCTTAAACTTGTGCATGCATAACGCCTCGTCCTGGAACTTCTTGATGATGGGTTCAGAGTGATCTGACATGTCGTGTACTGTTACGTATGCTGTAGAATGTAGTGTAGTATTGTATAATAGTATAATATTTAGTATACTAGTATAGTATCAAAGATGTATCATTCAGTTATAATTATTTTAATAAAATATAATTATAAGATAAATCTTTATATTGTATATAAACGGAAACATAAATAGTAAATTAATATTTAAATTTACAATTTATTATCCCGGTAGATAGTATAGATTCTAAAATGATAACAAAAAATGCAATATTTTATATAATCATTAAAGAAATGGAATAATTTTATTATTTAGCGATTTCTATTTATATTGAAGTTATAATATAGGTGACATGAGTTGTAAAAATACATTATAACTATGTTAAATGAAAGAATTATTGTGGGTATATGTGAAGTTATAACTCCGCATAAATAATAAGAATTATTATAGTAAAATCATTGTAATTAGCTTACTAACTCTACAGTATATTATTTATATGTAAATATATGACAATTATATTTACAATGTGATAATTAATTTATATTTAAAGCTAATTATTAATATTTCAATAAGAAAGAATATATTTGTAATAGTAATTTGTTAAAAAATATTTCGGCGATCCAATCCGGATCGGGTTAGAAAGATAGGATCGGGATCGGCAAAGGATCGGATAACGAATGGAGGATCGGGATCGGTTAAAGGATCGCATAAGAGAATAAATAGAGGATCGGGATCGTCGATCAAGGAAAAAAGGATCGGTGCCCATCACTGACTCTACTTTATAATACTTGTGATTATATTTAAGTAAAATTATTAATTAATTATAGAAAAGTACAATTATTATATTTATGTAGATAATACATTTGTATTAACTTAATAATTAAATACATAGATTGTGTATCTACTTTGATAAATTAACTTACTGTAGGGTAATTTATATACAATATAATAGGATAAATATAATATGTACTGATGGGCACACGGAATCAGATTAATATAAATATAGACAAGCGATTTGGGAACTAATATAAGACGTGTTATTGTAAGAATATTTACATGGATACATAAATATACTTATTTTTAAATTTTAGGTTTCTAAAAAATCTTAAATTGAATACAATATAATTATTATAATAATATATATTATATATTCATTACATTATTATTTATATAATTATACATATTTGGGTGTTTATGTTTTTATTTTCTAGTTAAAAAATAATGCTAAATATATTTTATTATAATTTAGTGTGGCTGTCATCCATATACTGAGATATTATACTCCAAATCATTTATAACATTTATAACCTTTATTTAATATATGAAATATAATATTTACATTTCAAAAGTAATTAAATGATTATCATTTGGCAAATATAATATAAATGTTATTTAAAAACAAATAACTTATTTAGTTTTTCATTTATTAATTTAAAAAGTAACGCACATATAATAATGTATTATATTTATTAATGCACTGTATATGATATATACAGTGAATATCTCAAGGTGTTTATTTTGTTTAAAATAATTATAAATACGATAAATATTATTAAAAATGACTACTAGAGTTAATAAATTAATTACGATTTGAAAGTGTCTATGTAACGTTTATTTTAAATAGTATTTAAGGTTTACATTTATAAATATTGTTAAACATAAATATACTGATATTAAGCATGTATTAAAATATAATTTTCATATAATAATAATTGTTGTATTCAATATATTCATATTCTTTTTAAAATTTAGATTATTTTATCTATTTTACGTATTATAAACTACTGTTGAATAATATAAAGCTAACCAGTTTATTCATAATATCCAAATTTGTAAAGTAGTTATGATAGTTTTGTCAAATAACTATTGAATTTAATACATTTATAAATAATATATTTAAATAATTTCAAATTAAAAAAAATCAAAATAAAAACAAACAAAATAAAGACAAACATATTTGCAAGGACATTTTGTCCTCGGTACAACTATATGGTGCGAAAATCCACCGATAGGGACCGAAATCCTGGCCATATTTTTCAATGTATTTAGATATAAGCTTCCTCTCTATCACTTCGTTCTCTATGGCTGAGACGCTCGCAGCACCCGCCACACTTTCTCAATTGTATATTGTTTAGTTGCTACTTCTCAGATATCCTCGTCAAGGAGTACACATTTAAATTAGATACACAATCAATGCAAAAACTGGTTTTTAAATCAATGTTTTCAATATAATTATATTAAATTCACAATATTATTGAATACACATGATATTACGTAGAATGTCGATATAAATAATATAAAAAAACATCTTACAATTCAAACCTTATTTATAAATAATTCGTATATTTTAATAACATATGTATATTGAAATACATAAGTAAAAATTTGAGTGTGTTTTATTTTACAAATAAATACATATCTTTGATATATTTTATTAACATATTAAAATCATTGAAATATTATTAATATATCACTGAAGAGTATAAAGTTCAAAAGTTTAATTTTTGTTTTTCCATATTTTTATTATATAATAATTTATAAGTTAAAAAGTTATTTAAAATTAATTTGAATTTTAAATCATATTAAACCAGGCAAGGTTATATGCATATGCATATTATATAATATATATATATATATATATATATATATATATATATATATATATATATATAAAATGAAAACATATAGTTTTTGATCGGGATATAAATTATAACAAAAATAACAACTTTTAACTTAAAAGTCATATGTATATTATAATGGTTTATCAATGATACAATATCATACACACTTTATATATATTATATGAATTTTATTTTATTGATTTTCTAAAATTAAATTTACATTTAAAACATTTTAATTTAATGTATTACAATTATTGATAATTTAAATTGTAAGACGATAATAATGACAACAATTTAATATATTCATTCTCATTTTTAAACTATATGATTAATATATTAATCCTAACTTTTTTTGTTGATCATTTAATTAATTAATTTATTTATATATTTATTTATTTATTATTATTTATTTATTTATTTTTATATATTCTCAACACTTGAGAGATTTTAAAATAAAACGAGTGTATATATAAATAATTACCTTACCTTACCTATAGGAGAAGTCAATATATAATATATATATATATATATATATATATATATATATATAATATGATTAATCTAAATAAAAGAGAAACAAAATAGCTTCTAATTAATAATAATTATAATAATTAGTATTATTATTATTATAATATAGGTTAATTTACAAATATCTCGTTTATGTTTAATATTAATATTAAATTTAAGTTTAATCTTTATAGTAATTATATTAAAATAATGTATATTATTATTTAATATTTATTTATTGATATGTAATTTAGGGGTCAGTAGTCGGTAATATGAAAATCATATGGGTTTCTATAATTAAGATATATTAGTTAATCAATAGTTATTCAAATTAAATTATTTTTATAATTTTGATAAAAATGTAATTGATTTACAATATTAAGCATAATATTATGTTTTCTTTTAATTAATAATTTATTTACAATAATTAAAAAAAGTTATTATTCAAATATTTAAAAAGTAAAACAGAATATTACATTTGATCATATAACAATTTTATTAGTGAATATATTTATAAATATATTATATATAATCAAAATACTAATTCATATTTAACATTAAATTACTAATATATTATGTATATATATATAATTTTGATATATCTTATAGTTACTGAGATAAGAGAGTGGTCGGTAATAGGGGACTTTCTCCTATATAATATTAATGTTAATGTCAAATATAACTTAATACATATTAGACAATATAATATAGCAAAAACAAAATGACTTATATCAAAAGTTTATTAATAACTATAGTCGATAAATTCCATAATATGGGATATTAATTAAAAAACTATAGAAGTTTAAAGTTATTCAGATGTTATGTTAATCATAGTATTTATGCAGCGTGTAAAGGGTTAATAGAAAAGTAATAATTAAATAAATTATAGATTCGAAAAATGAGTGATTCTGAGAATAAAGTATATCTATAGATATGATCCTATGATCCTATGATTTAAAAGTAAATATAATGTTAATCATATTAAATCTGATACATTTATTTTTGAAAAATGCATCTATAGATGTATATAATAAATCTGATGCATTTATAATTTATTAGATGCATCACAGAATTTATTTACTAGAGAAAAATAAATCTGTTGATTTAAAAGACAAAATAATGTTAATTATGTTAAAATGTGATGCATATGTTGTCATTTTTATGCATTTTATAGCTTTGATGCACTTTTTATGTTATATTTAACTCATCAGATGTATTTATTTTTCTCAGTGTAGGCAACTATTAATATATATATATATAATAGTAATGGTATTCATATATGATATTAATTGTATTACATTTAAATGTATATAATATTAAAACTTAGTTAGTTTAATAATAATATTCATATATTACTTAACTAAATATTATAACACATTAGTTGAGTTATTATGTCAATATATTTTCTTCCTTCCTTTTCTTTCTTTCTATGAGTTATAATATCTAATTGTTATAAAAATTAGACTTTAGCTAAAGTGTATTATAAACTAGTGTATTATATTTGTTGAAACATAAATAAGAACCAATATATATATATATATATATATATATATATATATATATATATATATATATATGTATATATACTCATAATAAAATATAATATATATATATATATAATATTATAAAAATTATCTAATTATTTAAAATACGTTAGGGAATAATTTAAAATCACAAAAACTGATATCACGTGACAGTTGTCTCCGAACGGAAGTCGACCGTTTATTCGGACCGGAAATCGAAACCGCCCCCTCCCCCGACTTACGTAACAGTGATCTAATTTAAGCAGAAACGTCGATGACATCATCGTCGTCGCCGTCACCAGGCGTCGCTGTGTGTATCCCTCGAGTACCAACGCCACCTTCTGTCCGTAATGGCAGCGCTGGTCAAGCAAGGTAGACCATGGTCACGTGCGTACGTGCCTCGATATCGAATTACGGCGGTAGAGTAGCGCGAGGATAAACTAGCCGAGCGCGCGGAGAGGTTACGACCCCGGCGAGCTTGCACTGATTCTAGAATAACATCGTTACGTAACTTTCGAAATTTAAACTCTCGTCTGCTAATTTTCGTTAATTTAAATTTCATATACGAAAATATACTTTATATTTGTGTATACGACATTCTATTTAACGATCCTAATATGTACATTAGTTCACTATTATACAATAAGGTTACGATAATGTCTACGAAAATGTACATATGTTGTGTGATGTATATGTGAACCTGGCTCATATGTATTATTTAATAAGTTAAATTGAAATTGTTCTAATTGTATACGTAATGTTCAGGAGGTAGGAGAAAGTATCCGATTACCGACCCCTAAATGATTATTTGTAATAACTTATTCAATATTAAATATATTTATTTGAAATTTTGTAATTATGGTAATATTATGAAAATGAATAATGTGGCTATTTTAAATTGTTGATATAATTATATTTACAAGAATAAACAGGGGGTCGGTAATCGGATACATGTACCTAATACCGAACCCTACTCCTATTACCGACACCCTAAAATAATCGTGATATAAATAATTATAGTATTATAATATCCAATAAAAATAGTAGATATACATATATATAATTAATTATAACATTCACGCAATTTATTTTGTATTGAATTTATGTTTTAATAGTAATATTAAATTTAAATTTAAACTTTATAGTAATTATATTAACATAGTGTATATTATTATTTAATATTTATTTATTAATCAGTATGTATATAATTAACTGGAAGCATGGATCCTAAATCTATATCAATGATACACAAACAACTTACAACATATTTTAAAGTAAAATACGGATCTATTTTGATTGGATAAATCACATGGGGTCGGTATTAAGGTAATTTAGGGGGTCGGTAATAGGAAAATAATATGGGTTGCTATAATTAAGATATATTGGTTAATAGTTATTAAAATTAAATTATTTTAATAATAGTTATAAACATTTTATTGATCCACAATAATATGCTCAGTATTACGTTTTCCTTTACTAATGAAGTATTTACAATGATTTAAAAAAAGTTATTATTCAAATATTTAAAAAGTAAAAACAGAATATTACATTTTATCAAATAACAATTGTAGGATTACATATTTTTTAAAACAAAATACTTATTCATGTTTATCATTAAATTACAAACAGTTCATGTATATATTATTTTTGTATATCTCTTATAGGTACTAAGATACGAGAGGGGGTCGGTATTAGGAGGGGGTCGGTAATCGGGGACTTTCCCCTTTACATAATAGATACATATAAATATTGTATGTTACTCTTCATACATGTGATAAGTCATATATATATATATATATATATATTAAGTCAAATAACGCTAACTCAGACTTTTTCGAATTCTAGTCGGGATTTGTTATTAAATAAATCATTGTAGCATACATACAATCATAATAATAATTCTCAGTCTCGTTAACCAGATATATTAGATACATTTTATCGGTCTCTTCGATTATGAGATAGCGGGAGTTACCAGTATATGAAATAATTTATATATATATATATATATATATATATATATATTTAAATCAGTGATGGTATTCTTTTATGGTATTTGTTTTTTAAATAAACTATCCTATAGGTTAGTTTATAGGAATTGGTATTAACATCCTATCCTATCCTATATATATATATATATATGTATATATTTGTGTGTAAATTAGTACACTAATTAAGTACACACTACTGATGAACCTATCACCTATCACCCGGATGCAAGGACGGTAGCACGTGAATTAGTGAAGGACACGTTTATTATTATTGGTGATGACGGCGACGGTGGCGACGCTGAGAATGACCAGAGGACATCGTTTAGCAGATGTTAATGTCGATCGCTAGTCTTTCTCTCGCTCTCGATGCAGCCCTGGCGAGTAATTAAGGAACTAGTCGTGCCGCCCTTCGCCGCTACGGGCGTATCGCTTAATTATCATTTCATGCGATTATCGTTTATTAAACTACACCCGATTACAGCTCGTGCTATGCCCACACCGTATAAGGGTGTACACAGTGCACATTAACTTGAAGGTAACGAGGTTATTCATTAACATATCTACGAATTATCTGCTCGTATTTAAAATATAAATATAGTTTCAAATAGTACTAATAGGTATAGTTCCAAGTTTATCTAATAATATATATATATATATATATATATATATATGTATGTATATATGTTTGTATATATGCGTGTGTATTTATATGTATATGTGTTATATAATACACATGTTTATATTATTAATGGTGCACGATAATTAGCATAAACTTAAGGGGCTACGAGGATGGGAGGTTGGAACGGCTCAAATAATGCTAAAAATTAAAATATAGGGCAGATAGGGAATTGCTCGCGTTATATAATTGGTTAACGTTATGCGCATGCTTGTATTTAGGACTAATGAGGCACACAATGCAAGTGTTATGTAATACGAAATGTGATTGCCATACTAGAGTATACTATATCATACTATAGAGTATTGTATAATGGATATATATATAATATATGCACATACATATATATATATATATATATATATATATATATATATTTACCTGTAAGTTATATCCCATCATGTATCAATATCAAAACGCATTCACATATATTTATATATATATATATATATATATATATATATATGTATTGAAGACTTATGATTATAATGAGGATATATTTATATATACATTATAAGCATATAGTGTTTAGTTAAATAATCGATATCCCTTATTCCGTACACATTTATACTAAACACACACACATACATACACATACACACATAAACTCATAAATACATACATACACATACACAAAATATCTGAAAGTGTACACTCTACTACTACATTTACCTATGTTATAACATACGCTTAACTTTTTTATCCACTAATATTAACTCTCTTAACCCCTAAGCTTAACTATCTTAACCCCTAAGTTTAACTTACATATATACGTATGCTTATACTCTTTACATACACCCGCTCAGTGCACCCCCTATTACACAATATCCCAAAACTCCTATGCCCATCTACTAAAATAGTTTTTATCGGAGTATTCATTTACTAATTCAGGTACCAGATTTAATTTCTCTCCACCAATTCAATACAAATTATTGACAATGTATATATATGCATATGTATTTATATATATATATATATATATATATATATATGTATAAACCCTTATTACAGTTAGTACTAGAGTTAATATTATAGTTAGTACTATAGTTAGTAATATATATATATATATATATATATATATATATATATATATATATATGCGATACATACTTGAATACTGCCTAAAAACAAAATATACCATATTGTCAGAAATATTCAAATATCTATGATAAATTCGCTATAAAAAACCGTATAATCTTTACCGGTAGAATTAATGTTGAGCAATGGAAATACACTCTCCAATACACATTGTGATAATTCTATATTTAAGATCTAGGATAATTAATTATCAATATATTATATATATAAAACCTCGTTATAATAGTTTCACTATATAACTTATCATAGTAAATATCCGCAATAAGTGTGCAAACTCGCGTTAAAATATGTATACTATTTTAATTTATTAATTTTGTTTATTACGTATTATCTATAGATATGATCATATATGATCACTATCTTATTTATCACATTTTAGAATATTCTACATTATTTTTGAGTATTTATATCAATTTAAAGGATTTAACGAGATCAATCGAATTAAGAATTCTATGAAATTATATAGTTATATATATCACATTATAACTATAATTTTAATATTATATAATTGTAATAATTATGTAATTATTATATATATATATACAAATTTACTATTATATATTCCTTGTTTATATTTAATAATTCATATTTGTAAATTTAATATATATTTTCTGTGATTATTTATTTAAAAAAACTTTGAATGTCATTTTCTCAAGTTTTTTTACTTTTTCCACTTAGTAAGTATACGTAAATACCTACTACTTATTTGATTATTAATATTTTTATCTGAAATCGTTACCAAAGATTTTCCGAAGGAAAGATATAACACTTACGCGAAATCGTGTAATTCGAATTTGTATAAAAAATACCCTGGTGCCACCTATAGCGGGTTACTTTTAGGAACTATGCGTTGTTTATAATGTAAATTCGTATTTAACTATACACTTTTAAAATGTTAAATAATATGCTTTAAATTAATATTTATATGATGAAAACTAAGTGTTCATTACTAATATATAACAAACAAATATGATATGTATGTTTTAAATGCTATAAGTATATATTTAGTGAGTAAAAGCTAATTTATATTGCATGTAATTTAATAGAGCAATGAAAACATTGTTGTATGCAAACAGAGCCGAACCTAAATCTATTTCAGTGATTTCGATACTACTGCTAGCAGCGGTTCGGGCTATAACTAAATTACGTTGCATGCATAGGGAGTGTTATATCTTTGCTTCGCAAAATCTTTGTCGTTACTGTATATAAATAATATAGAATACTACGTATATTATGAAGGACATTGTATTATACTTTATATTATTAAAATAATTTATGATAAACTTGCTATTTTATAATAAAAATGTATTACAAATATTTCAACTATTTTAAACTATTTTTTTACATAATTTTAAATAAATAATATTTATAAAATATCAATAATTATATGAAGTAGGATAATATCAATTGAATACAAATTACTTCATTATCTTTATCAGTTTTGTATCCATACATGTTTAGTAAGAGCTAACATTAACATGGTAATACCCACTGCCAGTGTGCACACATGATGATGATGATGATGATGTTATTTAACAACTAATTAAAATATAAAATTATTATAATGTGACAATAATATATAAAAAACAATAAATAAATGTATTAATAACTACACGAATAAGAGTTTAGATAACATGGTAACAGCGTGCATTACACGTTAAGAGATATGCTATTGTCCTGTTCATCTCACAGGTCATACTAGCACAGTGTAGATTATATAGATACGATGTTCATGACACTATTTGGTAATACAAATATATGTTGGTTCAATATTGGTGATGCGGTGTAGGTTATAAAAATTAATAATTTTTAATAAAAAAATCTCGCGCTCCTACTATGTAATTGTATTGTTTATGTTTATAAACAAGGACATTTATTTGAATTTTGTAAATTGTATTTGTATTTTATCGTAATGGATCTATATGATAACATTATTGTTGATCTCTTTATTAGCAACGCAATTAGTAAACTTCACCTACATATAGGTATGCATATTTTAATGTTTACCGTCATTTGTAATACATGAGTTCATATACTATAGTATTTTAATATTTTAATAACACAAATATATTAGTTTATATGTGGTTATAAAATCATATACTATAGTATATGATTTTATAACTACATATAAACTAATATATTTGTGTTATTAAAATACTCAATGCGAAAGATTAAAATGATTATGATTTATCTCGAGTTCTGGTTATATATGTATTATTTATACATCGAATTTTATATATAATAATAATATATAGTTTATTAGGTAAACTAAAAAATAAATAAACAAAAATATGGAAGAAAAAATAAATATGAATTGATACCCAAATCGACATGGTTAACAAATTAACATTGGGTTTACATTTAATAACAAAACGCCTTGGTTTATGCATGCCGAACAATATATATATATATATATATATATATATACAATTAATATTTGTATACACGAATTTACTTTAATATATAAAGTGAACGCGAATATTTAAATTCAAGACGGCGCGCTAACTGGACAACTGGTCAACTGTACATCGCGCACGCATGCGTACCTGCAGGTACTATAGTAGTTTATTTAACGGTTTATTGTGCGTGGCTGCCGGCCACTGTGACGTCACTCGGCTCTAATTAGTCATGCGCGGTGATATATCGTCGGTAGGGGCGCATCCCGCTGGTCGGATAGGCCCCGGCGAGCTGGACGAAGTAGGCCACGATTCAGACCACCGCGGTCACTAGGAAACCGCGTAGCACACCGGCTATCCATCGCGGCCGTAATTGTCAGGTCAAGCGTGAGCCATTTATGTGTTCGGCTGTAGGTGTGTTGTGGGTGATAGGCGTACGATTAGAGATGCGTTCGGATGTGCGTGTGTAGCTCTTAATATCGAAGTTTAATAGATATTTGAGTTTTTATGAATTAGTTGAGTTTTTTTAATATATATTTTTATAATATATATGTTATATATGAATAATATATATATATATATATATATATATATATATAACTGAACATTTATTAAGAACCAGTCAATGTTTGTATTTATTATTAAACTCGTTTATTATCGTACCATTTTATTTAATATAAATATTTATTCAAATTTTCATTTATTAAAAAATACATTTGATATCTGATGACGACAAGGGTTAGATAATAGATAATAGATACATGTATTGGTGCTGAGGCTGAACTGGTGAATGTTGATGATAATACTGTATACAGACTATAGTATGTTTAATTCATGAATATTTTCCTTCTCGATTTCCAATTTCTGCTAATTAGCATCATTTAAATGATAATGTATTTAAATGATACTGATTCTTTTAGATACAAAATTGATACTACACCGATGCTTCAAAACATGCTTGAAATCATCATTTACATAGTTAATATATATATATATATATATATATATATATGAATATATACAAATAGGCACATATATATTTCACATGTATAATAAATATCATATATTATATTTATTATACACGTGAAATATATATATATATATATATATATATTTCACATATATAATATATATATAAATATATATAATATGTATGAATCTACTTTAATAATGAAGCACATCGAAAGTAGATTGAACTTCCCAGCTATAGGTAATACTGCTCCCGTGGCGATGTCGTGGTTATTTACTGCTGGACAGTGGTCATTTCTCTGTCGTAATTATAATTGAGCCACGGGCTACATATATCCAATATTACCCCTCTATTTTGTTATGTAATCATGTCCAGTTTGGTGGTGGTGGTATTAGTAGTAGTAGTAGTAGTAGTAGTAGTAGTAGTAGTAGTAGTAGTAGTAGTAGTAGTAGTAGTAGTAGTAGTAGTAACCTTGTAACCTTGTAACCTAATGGTTTATACACTGCCATCAACATCGTGTGAGTTTTCGGCCGTGTTTTCGTGGGTTATTTATATGCGATTTCGAACAGGTGTGTTTTTAATTTACGTTTAAAGAGTGGGGTTGAGGTGATTTCTCTTATATTGTAAGGGAGGTTATTCCATAATTTTGGGGCAGAAATTGAGAATGCGGTTTCTTGTTTGCGTGATAAGTGTTTTGGATTATGTATAAGTAATTTGTATTTATTGATTTTACGTTGTATTCTAGATGTGTTATTTTCTATTAGTATTTCAGTAAGGTAGTCGGGGTGATTGTGATGAATGACTTGGTGGGATATCAGTAAGGTTTTGTATTGGATACGTTGTGTGATGGGAAGCCAGTGAAGAGATTTTAGGTATGGAGTTATATGAGTCCTGGTGTATTTAGGGATTCTGTAGACAGTTCGTGCAGTGGAATTCAGTAATCGGTTGAGTGGTATTAGTGAGTTTTTGGGGAGTCTGAGAAGTATAGAGTTACAGTAGTCAAGTCGTGGAAGTATGAGGGATGTTGCTAGTAATTTTGATAGTTCTGTGGTTATAGATGGTCTTATTAGTCTGATTGTGTGTAGTGTTCGGTTAATAGATTTGGATAAGTCAATTGTATATTGGGTGAAATTCAATATTTGGTCAATTGTGATTCCGAGATTTTTTACGCAGGGGGAGTATTTTATGTCGTGGTTGTTTATCTGAATGAGTGGGACGATTGGTATGGTTTTTGTGGTATTGATTATTATTGCTTGTGTTTTATGGGTGTTTAGTGATAGTGAGTTGGTTGAGAGCCAGCGTCGAATATCTTCTAGACAGTTGTTTAGTGTAGCTATGTTTGTTGGTGGGTTTGGTAAGTTGCAATAAATTTGTAAGTCGTCAGCATAGGTGTGGAAGTGAATATCAGGGTAGTTATCAAATATATCCAATAGGGGAGATATGTATATATTAAAGAGGATGGGGCCTAGTACGGATCCTTGTGGAACTCCATGTGATAGTGTGCGGGGTTTGGTTTTATGTTTTTCTATGTATATTGAGTATGTTCGGTCACTGAGGTAAGAGGTGAACCAGGCAAAAGTAGTAGTAGCTAGTAGTAGCTAGTAGTAGTAGTAGTAGTAGTAGTAGTAGTAGTAGTAGTAGTAGTAGTAGTAGTAGTAGTAGCTAGTAGTAGCTAGTAGTAGTAGTAGTAGTAGTAGTAGTAGTAGTAGTAGTAGTAGTAGTAGTAGTAGTAGTAGTAGTAGTAGTAGTAGTAGTAGTAGTAGTAGTAGTAGTAGTAGTAGTAGTAGTAGTAGTAGTAGTAGTAGTAGTAGTAGTAGTAGTAGTAGTAGTAGTAGTAGTAGTAGTAGTAGTAGTAGTAGTAGTAGTAGTAGTAGTAGTAGTAGTAGTAGTAGTAGTAGTAGTAGTAGTAGTAGTAGTAGTAGTAGTAGTAGTAGTAGTAGTAGTAGTAGTAGTAGTAGTAGTAGTAGTAGTAGTAGTAGTAGTAGTAGTAGTAATAGTAGTAGTAGTAGTTTTATAATTACATTTATTTTCATACATATAATTTACAAATATATTATATTAAATATATGGGGATATTATCTATTATATATATATATATATATATATATATATATATATATATATATATATATATATATATATATATATTCTATTTTATATTAAATAATTTATATTTCTAGATTTATTATTTATTCCAATAATATATTGATATATACCTATTATCAATCAAATTAATAATGAAATGATACTAATAGTAATAGTAATGGTTAAGTAATCTAAGTATAATAATTGTTGTATTGTTTACACGTTCTACAGTGTATACTTCTCTTGAGTATATTATGATATATGACAAGAAGTGTATACATAACATGTATAAACGATGAGACATTTTAATTAAGTTCTCAATAAATATCAAATATATATATATATATATATATACACGTATATATTAGTAACAAGGAAACATAGTGTAGTCACGCTAACAAAGACGATGTCGTAGTGTCTAGTGTATGTGTGTGTCTAGTGTGTGTGTGTGTGTGTGTGTGTGTGTGTGTGTGATGTTTAATCAAGATTCAAAACACCTGGTGATATAATCAACCCTCGCGTATAAAATAACATATGCCGTCACCGCGCTTACTACTACCGGCCGGCTACTAAGGCCTAGCTCTTGCTGTAGAGGGTACTAATTTATAATTAAAACTTCGGTCGTCGACACACTTGTACCGTATAGGTACACGGTTGTACACTGTACAACCGTATACGTGTGTATATATATACCTAAGCGCACCTATATATAGATAATATTGGGTGTTTATACACACCTATAGGTGTAGGTATAGGTGTAGGTATAGGTGTAGATATGCCTATTTTATTATAATAAAATGTTGTTAATATATTTTACTTTTTTCATTACTCGGACCGCAAATTATGCTAAAGAAGCATTCGCCCATCCGTATATAGGTTAAAATGTAACCGTTAAATTAATAATTTAAATCAAATACATATTTGTTTCTCGCAGTTTGGAGTTGACGGTATCATACGGTTTCATGTGGGGATAATGGTGCGAAGAATGGGACGGTTGTACAGTTGTATAAAGACGTGTACTACTATACCTACATATATACGATTGTACAATGTATAAGTGTACAATGTACTCGCGTGTATAACCGATGTGTACATAACTATTCAATTGTACACGCGTGCTTAACTGATCTGTATACAATATAGTGTATATGGTATACAATTATATGTACTGTATAATTTACAGTACATATAATTGTATGGATGTATGACGAATTAGTATACTACGATAATATCATCAACGAATGAGGTATACCCATTATAATCATCGGCTCGTTACGTCAGAAGTGTTATCGTTATGTAATCGATAATTAGTTAGAGAATAGACTAATCGATAACGAATCGATCGCCGTATCAATACGAAATAGAATATTGGACGTGGGACTCACGTGTCGCTAATTATTATAATATAATCACTTATCGATTATAATCGATAATTGATAATTATCAATAATTCACTGATTCGTGATACAATTTCGGACGGGCGGCATTTTCGGACGACGGATTTTCGGACGACGGATGCGGTTATGATATATTTACAGATCCATGAACCAATCAGATTCGAGCCGCACTATTTACATATTCCGATGATGATATTTTGTTCCATCTGTATACAATATACCATATTAGGGTATGTTATAGAATGTTATACCGACACGTATACGTGTTTCTATAGAAAATATATTATTATTATAATACAATATTGTCAAATGTAATACATAATATATATATATATACTATATGCTAAATCTTTAAAGTTAATATATATAACATTTAAAATACACAATGATATATTATTATACAATAATGTAAACTATTAATGCAGAATTAATTACTCGAGTAATTATAGTCAACTATTAAAATAGTATATTTTATAATTTTAGAAATAGAAGGGAAAGAAATTAATAATTTAAATATATCGCTATCTTAAACTTATTATGAAGATGTTATTCGGTAAATATCTAGAAATTCACGTGTAGTAATATTTATAGATTGACTAAAATTACTCGAATTAATAATTTCGAAATTCTTACGTTTAAGTGTTTTGTATACTATAGTATATAATATTTAATTTAGTTTTATTATAATAATTAAAAGTAGTATCATTTAATATAATTTATCTATTATATTAGTCCAATATTTCAATTTAACCATATAATATATAATTAATTCAATATATATTTATAATTTAACAATTTGTATCTATATAATTTATTATTATATTATTTCTATAATTTATAATGTGTTTATCTATATTTTTCAATTATTAATATTTGTATGTAAGGTATGTATTGATTATAAAATCATAATTAGTATTATAATATTACATTGTGACTTTCATATAACATTAATATTTCAAATTATTTGAATTTCAGTCATTAGTTTTAACTTATAAATATATATATATATATTATGTAGTGATATATATTTATAATATTATAAAATAAATATTAAAATTATAAATTTTGAAATAATATCTATAGCCTTATGTACTAATCATTCGGTTACAGATTGATTTTACACGGTCCACTGAGTTCGCACTTTTAGCCGAGCCGAGCCGAGTCGAAGGTGTTAGCTTGCGTAACATTGTAAACTAAGTTTATTAGCTCTACGCCACTAGGTGGTACCAGTAGAGAGCGGTCCTGCCTACATTAGTGTAACAATTACCGCACACACACACACGTAATAGAACTCGTGACTAACTAGTCAATTACGTAAACATATGTACGTGTATTGCATAATACGAGAGCGAGCGAGCGTGTGCGCGCGTAATAATTCGAATAGTCTGAGTTAACCAGTCAATCTCGATCATATATTTGTAATTATTCGTTATTAAGTTTTCTATGTTTAAATTACAAAATATATTTTATATTAGTTACTATTTTTCTAAATATATACTGCAGTATACGTTAAATATGCAATATTTAATACCCGGTTGGTTTCTTTAATTTATGTATTGATATATTATAATTAAATTAAATAATTTCTAAATATTGATAATATAGGCTATTTTATGAATAATTATTTATATTAAATAATATATTAATATATTTTCACATTTACTAATCAGAAAAATTAAAAATGGATGTAATAAATAATGTGTATTTATATTATCTACATTTAATTTTTATAGTTTGAAAATTCTATTAATTTAATAGATGAATAATGTATTAATAATTAGTATATATTAAATTAAAATTATTTAATTACATAATAATTAATGAAATTAAGATAAACCTACTAATTTACATGTAAAATATAGAGAAAGTTACATGCTTCAAATAGATAATGCTTTAAGCCTATTATATATATTGTCACAATATACTTAAATATGTGTGAGAATAATACTCTGTTAATACTATTAAGTTATCAATTATCAATTTAAATTTTATAAAAAATATGTGAACATTATTTGTATTGTATTTATATTTGTTAAAAAATAAATTATAAAAAAAACATTTAAAAATAATATTTTCTTTATTATTTGATAATATAAAATAGAATAATATATTTAGTAAATATTAATATCATCTACATGTGCAGGAAATACCAATAAGATATATGTAATGATAAACTAATAGTATGGTGTAGGTAAAATCTATAGAGTAATTAAATCATACACATACAAATAGTGTTAAAATCAGGTAAAGAAACCTTTAAATAGAAACTAATTATAATATATATATATATATATATATATATATATATATATATATATAAATATATATATATATATATGTATGTGTAATAAAGTTAATGTTCTGATAGTGTTTATTAATAAAATCAAAGAGCTGTTGAATATAATAATAATAATATAACATAATTCTAATAATAATAATAATAATAATAGTACATACCCGATGAGATGCAGAATGAAGAATGAGACAATCTCACCGAGTGGAATTTATTCTATAGAAATATAACGAAATATACTTTACAGACGATAAAAATTTAAAATACAAGCAAAACAAACATTTAATATTAACACAGAGCGTGACACCGAAATCTAGTTTAAAGTTTTTATGTAGATATATCGATTTATGTTACGTAATTCTAAATGAATTTAAATTTATATTACATTAATCGATATATCTATAATTTTGACTTTATAACATATATATATATACTACTTTATCTATGTTTAAAAAGTACGTTTTATCAACATATATATATATATATATATATATATATATATATATATATATGTGTATATACAGTCAACTCCCGATAAGTCGGACTCGAAAGGGACCGGAAAAAGTTTCCGACTTAGCCAGATGTCCGACTTATCCGAGATTAAGAATATCATGCAAATAAGACATGAAATGCGCAGCGCGAGTTAAATGGTTACCGAAATATGGAATTATGCAACGATCAACAACATAAAATGTTGTATTCAATAAAATTACTTACTAAAATTATAATATTCATTATTTAAAGTAAACATTTCTGACAATTTATAAAAAGTTCGACTTATCCAGTATAAAATCATAAAAATGACTATAATATGTGTCCGACTTATAGAATAATCCGACTTATCCAATCCAACTTATTCGACTTATCCGATTAATTTAACATGGAAATAGATACAAACCCAAACAAACAAACTAAATGTGTCCGACTTATCGAGAAGTCCGACTTATCCGTAGTCCGACTTACCGAGATATACAAATAGGTATATAATTTATTTAAAATATATGATTACTTAGAAAGAAGTTTTTACTTATGTAATAATAATTTATAATAACAATTACAAGAAATTATGGATACATTATTCTATCAATTATTTTGTTAATATAAAAAAAAATTATGAAGATTAATTTCTTTATATAAAATATCCTCATTGATTATAATATACTACTTTATACGCATACTTATAATATGAATGGTTAATAAAGAAATTAAATCTATAAAATATTACAATTATTATAATTTAATAGTGAATTATTAGAATTGCGTTTTAATTTTAATAGTAAATTCTTATCCCAGTAAAACATATATAATGTCTAACATAAATTTATATATGTATATATATATATATATATATATGTGTGTATATATGTATATATTTACCTGGTAAACACCAGGTAAACTCCCAGTTCCTATGTAAAATTCTCTATATCTCAGATAACTGGATATCTACATGACATTCGAAAGTTTCTATTCATATGTATATATTTAAATAAATCAAAAGAATACATCAGAAATCAATATATAAGATAAACTTTTAAATCATAAAAATATCGCAATAATTACATTTTTGAAAATATATATATTTTCAAATATAAATAGAATATATTCTATTTAAATATATTTAAATATTAAACGATAGAATACTTTGATCCGCATTCGTTACACGTTTAATATAGTATATTATTGATATGATATGATATGATATGATATGATATGATATGATATGATATGATATGATATGATATGATATGATATATATATATATATATATATCATATATCATAGCCGTATACAGCTTATTGGGCATTACATTATGGCTATGTATACATTGTGCTATATAAGGTGCCCTATATATAGGGCACATTATATGGTCTATAGACCCTTTCGCTCGTGCGGGAATAAACTAAAAATAAGATAATAATAATACGATAACAATTTAATAATAATAATACGTTGAATATAACACGAGACAAAATAATAAATTGATTTAATGATTAGAGGTAGAGAGAAAAAAAAGTTAATATTTATAATTATTTTGTGGGATCTAATATAACGAATGTTAGGAGGGAGGGAATTCATTAAGGTGGGACCGGAATATTTAAAAACAATTGAATTTATGGAAGTTTTATTAGAGTTCCGGGAGGAGCATAATATGGAGCATTTTGATAAAGAAGATAAGTTAATATTTTTCGTTTTTTAATTAGATCAGATATATAGCTAGGTACAAAATAATACATTTATTTATGGATTATATATAATCCATAAATCAATGTATTATTTCAGAGTATTCATATATTCATTATTTTATGTATTATTTCATATATTATCTATAGATATATCTAGCTATATAGCTATATATATAGCTATAGCTCACGTAATTTACATATATATATATATATATCACATTTATTTAAATAGAGGCATCACACACACACATCAACACGGGTATTTCATTAGCTTACTAATGATACTTAGCGGGTACACTTATATAATAGACATAGTCCTATATTGTATCTGCTTACATATCTAATCGATACTATCTATACAAACCACAATGTTAATCTGTTAAATGCAATCTGTCCTATGTTGATACGTGTAATGTGGGCGTGTCTTATTCCAATTATGTAACCACAAACTTACGAAAGGAACACGACATGTGTTTTAATTCGACACTATATCCGATTTATATATCATATTCATCATATATAGATCGGATATTAATAGTATTATTATTTTTATTAATATGATTATTATTAAATAATATAATTTATTCAAAAAGTATAATACTATTATTGATTTATACTTTTAAAAACATTTACGTAAACATATTATGAATACTTTTTTCTATAAAACCTAATTGTGTACATATTTATATGATGCTGATATAGATCACAGGTTATACATTCATCGACATAAAATGAATTAAAAAAACATATAAAAGTACAATTGATTCAAATATAATATTTATTTAATTCATAATTATATATTATAATATATATTTACAAATATATTTTATTTGCTGTTAATCATTTTATTTAAGTAAATAATAAAGTCCTACATACATTAGTTACACAATTTAAAACTAATAGCATATATACAACATCTACTATAAAATCTATACTATACAATAAAGCAAAAAGAGCAGTTTAATTTTACGGGAAATTGGAGAATGGTTCAGAACAACAACTGGAGTTAGGCAAGTATGTTTACTTTCACCCACACTATTCAATATTTTGATTGAACAAATAATGAACGATACTTTAGATAATCATGTAGGTTCAGTAAATATTGGTGGTAAAATAATCACAAATTTAAGATTCGCAGATGACATCGATGGATTAGAAAGTAGTGAATCTGAATTCGCCAATCTTATTAAAATAATCGACAATACAGCACGTGCATATGGAGTGGAAATAAATTCTACGAAAACATAAATAATGGCAAATTCTGAAAGTTTCACATCAGAAATAAAAATAAACAACGAGCCACTAAAAGTAGTTGACAGTTTTAAATACTTAGGAGCAAACATCGATGATAAAGGTTCAAATGCTGAACTATTAGCTAGAACCGGATAGACGATTGCAGCGCTATCTAGACTAAATGTTATAATATAGTACTATAAAACACTAAAACTGAAACTGAAAATCCGACTCATGAAGTCACTAGTCAATTCAATTTTCTTATATGCGTGTGAGACATGGACAATAATGAAGGAACTGCAAAGACAAATAATAATATTAGAAATGCCGGGGCTTAAGACGATTATTGAACATATCATGTATGTATGATATTACAGATATAGAATTACTAACATTGAAGTACTCAATAGAGTTACAAAAGAAAAAATCTACATTCGGAGCTACTAGTAATGGTCATCAAGAAGAAATTGAGATGGTTTAGTCATGTGACAAGATCAAATTACATGTCCAAAACAATTCTTCAGGGTTCTATTGAAAGCAAGAGAAGACGAGGTAGGCCAACAATTCAATGGCAAGAAAATATCGTTAAATGGACTGGTCTTGATAAAAATATAGCGATGAGAGCTGCATAAAATAGAGAGGGATGGAAAAAATGGTGACGAAATCTACTGCGCCCCTACGGCATCCAAATTCTATGGGATAGGGGAAAGTCTTCGATTACCGACCCCTAAATGATTATTTGTAATAACTTATTCAATATTAAATATATTTATTTGAAATTTTGTAATTAGGGTAATATTATGGCAATGAATAATGTGGCTATTTTAAATATTTTATATCATTATATTTACAATAATAAACAGTGGGGTCGGTAATCGGATACCTGTTCCTAATACCGACCCCCTTCTCCTATTACCGACGCCCTAAAATAATCGTGGTATAAATAATGTTATTATTATAATATCCAATTAACACAGTAGATATTCATAAATATAATTAATTATAACATTCACGCAATTATTTGTTATTGAATTTATGTTTTAATAGTAATATGTAATTTAAATTTAAAATTTATATTAATAGTAATTATATTAAAATAGTGTATATTATTATTTAATATTTAGTTATTAATCAGTATGTATATAATCGAATGGAATAACGAATCCTTAATTTATATCAATGACTCACAAACTACTTATGAAATATTTTAAAGTAAAATACTGATCTATTTTGATTGAATATTATAAATCACATGTGGTTGGTATTAGGGCAATTTAGGGGGTCGGTATTAGAAAAATCATATTGGTTGCTATAATTAAAATATTTTGGTTAATAGTAATTCAAATTGAATTATTTTTATAATATTTATAAACATTTTATTGATCTACAATATTATGCACAAAATTAAGTTTTCTTTTAATTAATAAAGTATTTACAATGATTTAAAAAAAAGTTATTATTCAAATATTTATAAAGTAAAAACAGAATATTACATTTTATCAAATACCAATTGTAGGATTGAATATTTTGTAAAACAATATACCTATTCATATGTATCATTACTTGCTAACAGTTCATGAATATATAATTTTTTGATATCGCTTATAGTTACTGAGATACGAGAGGGGGTCGGTATTAGGAGGTGGTCGGTAATCTGAGACTTTCCCCTAGGTAAAAAAACATACATTACGCAGTTATAATTAATAATTTAAGTAATAATGTAGTAATATTAATTATCCACAAATAAGTATTTACTATCTACATTAACTATCATTATTTACTATCAATGTATATATTGATATCAGTTGTTTCACTTTTTCCTCGAGTAGGGGAAAGTATTCGAATACCAACAACCTAAAAATAAATCACCATAACTTTATTATTTATCAATTAAATATTTCTAAATTTTATTTATATGTATTAAGTAGGTATATACAAATAATAGCTATTTTAAAATATAATTTAGGTTGTTTAACTATTAGATAACAGGGGTGTCGATATTATGTGCACTGTCCCGAATACTGACACATTTTCACATAATATCGACACACTAAATATATTTATATTTCTATATACCATATATTATTTATTATCCACTATCCATTCAGATTTAAATATACGTTGCTTTGACGAATCTCCATAGTAGTATTATAATAAATATATATATATATATATATATATATATATATATATATATGTATAATTATTCAGAAAAGATTAGAACATTTCCTTATCCCAGAACTACCTATTGAACAAGCAGGTTTTAGAAAAGGAAGAGGGACAAGAGATCATATAGCTAATTTGCGGTGGATGACGGAAACAGCCAAAGAACACAACAGGAATGTGTATATGTATTTCATCGATTATAAAAAGGCCTTCGACTGCGTAGATCATGAGAGACTATGGGTGATACTCAAGAAATGGGAGTTCCTGTTCACCTAATAGTCCTACTGCAAAAGCCCTATACGAAACAAGAAGCCACTATAAGAACAGAATTCGGTGAAACTGATACTATAAACATAATGAAAGGGGTAAGACAAGGATGTATTTTATCCCCCCTACTGTTTAACATATATGCAGAAAACATAATTAGAGAGGCATTAGAAGATTGGGATGGGGGAATCAGTATTGGAGGTAGAATGATTACTAACCTGAGATATGCTGACGACACAGCACTGATCGCTGAAACTAAAAACGATCTAATAGCAATTATGGAAAGAGTAAAGTTGGCTAGTGAAAAGGCAGGTCTATATCTAAATGTAGTTAAAACTAAAGTAATGATGACTGAAGATCAAGGAGAAATGGTAGTAGATGGAAAGAATATTGAAGTATACTTCACTATAGTATCGCACTTTATTTTCTTGGGATCTCTAATAACCAAGGATGGATTCTGTGAGAAGGAAATACGCAGAAGGTTAGCAATGGGCAGATATGCAATGGGGGGGACTAACGAAAATCTGGAAAGATAGAGGAATTACCCTCAGAACAAAGATCAGGCTTGTAAAAGCTTTAGTTTTCCATATAGTCTTATACGGAGCAGAATCTTGGACAATGAGAAAGCCTGAGAGAAAGATGATCGATACTTTTATGTTGTGGTGTTGGAGACGTCTGCTAAGAGTAACATGGATCGACATAAAGACAAATGTATGGGTTATTGATAATATAAAACCAGAATGGATGCTTGAGTCAAGGATATTATGTTACTTTGGCCATGTTATAAGAGCAGGCGGAATGGAATATGAAGTGATGGTAGGAAGAATGGGGGGTTATAGAAGCATAGGGAGACCACAGAAAAGATGGCTAGATAGCATAAAGAAAAACTTCCATGGTACTATCAAAGATTTTGCGAAGCAAAGATATAACACTCCCTATGCATGCAACGTAATTTAGTAATAGCCCCAACCGCTGCTAGCAGTAGTATCGAAATCACTGAAATAGATTTAGGTTCGGCTCTGTTTGCATACAACAATGTTATCATTGCTCTATTAAATTACATGCAATATAAATTAGCTTTTACTCATTAAATATATACTTATAGCATTTAAAACATATATATCATATTTGTTTGTTATATATTAGTAATGAACACTTAGTTTTCATCATATAAATATTAATTTAAAGCATATTATTTAACATTTTAAAAGTGTATAGTTAAATACGAATTTACATTATAAACAACACATAGTTCCTAAAAGTAACCCGCTATAGGTGGCACCAGGGTATTTTGTATACAAATTCGAATTACACGATTTCGCGTAAGTGTTATATCTTTCCTTCGTAAAATCTTTGGTACTATATACAACATGATTAGAGCCTCAATATGTAGGAGGAGTTGGAGAGCTGCTGTCATCGATATCGCCAGGGGTCGGATACGACTCGACGGCACAGATCCAGATATATAGGTATATGTGTATAATATTAGGTATACCTATTAATTCAATGAATATTATTATAACACACGCACATTATAAACAAATAATGCAGATTTGTTATATAATTGAAAGGTTGTCGATATTACGTGCAATTAGAGTATCGATATTATGAAAATGTATATTGCTTAGGTAAACATCAATAACTTTGTAACAAATTAAGAAAAATACAAAATATTTTCGGCAAATTGTAAAATATAATTAGATCTATACGATTTATTTAAAATATTTGAAATATCTAAATTTTCAAATGATTGAGTATCGATATTGTACTTCAAAAAGTTCAAAAATGTAGAGTTGTAACGAAAAAACGAAAATATTAAATTTATTATAATTAAAGAAATATTAATATTAAAAAAAAATGTATACTTATATGAATTAGAATTTTTATGATTAACATTTCATACATTAATTATTTTTTAATAGGAATTATATTTTAGAAGATCTCTAGGGTGTCGATATTACGTGCATGTCGATATTAGAGCACTCTCCCCTATACTGCATAATATTATAACTAGACTATTAAGTTTGTAGGGGATTAGCTATTTATCTAATATAGGGGAAAGTCTCCGATTACCAACCCTCTCCTAATACCTACCCTACTATATTTTTTAATAACATAGAATTATTAATGGTATATAAATAAAGTATATTTAATATACTATATATTATAAAATAAAAAATTAATTAGATTACTATTATATATACTAGTGATATGGGGCAGGTTGACCATAGTAAAACGGGGAAGGTTGACCATAGGGTCAATCTGCCTCGTTTATCATTAAACATATTTCTTTATTAATTTATTTAATTAATTAATGACTTATTTAAATAATAATAATATAATTAATTAAATATATAATTGAGTAATTATTTTAAATAATTAAATAATTAATTTAATTAATTTAAATAAAGTACACTGCATATATATTGGATAGATCTATTAATTAGTACTATTACTTACTACATATTTAATTACATAATATGTTAACCTATTATTACAAAATAATGATATTACCAGGGAGGTACTCCCTGATACTACTAATTAATTATGTTATTAACTAATTAGTTGATACAAAGTTTTTAATTATTTAATTTTGTTATTTACCTTTTCATTAATATTATTTATAAATATTTAATAGATAGCGACATATTATAAAAGAATACTGAATGATACGGCATATAGTTTATATACTGGATTAAAACATAGAGCATCTAACCTCTCTTCTAATCTAACCTTTCGCCTTAAAAGTTTCATTAGTTTTGATATTAACCTTGGTGCTTATACTTATTAATAACTAATAAATATATAACTTTAACTATGTTTATTTTTTAAATATATCTTTAATTTTGCATTTTTTCTACCTGGCTCAACCTGCCCTATAATTAATTATTTATCATCACACTAATTTATGAATGTTTTTTATTGATCATAAACATATTTATCTTATGCACTTTATTTTATTAAAATATATTCATAACATTATTAGATAAATGTATTTTTTATTCAAAAATCCGGCTCAACCTGCCTCGCTCTACCCTATTATTTTTATTGGATATTATAATACTACAATTATTTATAACACGATTATTAGGGGGTCGGTAATAATAGAAGGGTTCGGTATTAGGCATATGTATTCGATTACCGACCCCCCTGTTTATTCTTGTAAATATAATGTTATCGAAAATATAAAATAGCCACATTATTCATTGCCATAATATTATCCTAATTAAAACATTTCAAATAAATATATTTAATATTGAATAAGTTATTACAAATAATCATTTAGGGGTAGGTAATTGGAGACTTTCCTCTAAATATGAACTATTGTTAACTATTTCTCGTATCTATACTTCTTCATTCGCATATCTCTGCAATAACAGATTTAAACAGTATTAACTAGTAATCAATGTGTTTACATTTATATATATACAAATATGTAAAGGTATACGTTGAATATTTGGTTGCCATTAATTATCATATTCTAAAACTTACTTTTAGCAGAATTTACGAATTTTAGAATTAAATGTAGACTCTATTATATATATATATATATATATATATATATATAACTAATATATTATATATAACATGGTAGATATCGAGTTCAAG
This sequence comes from Osedax fenrisi, assembly GCA_964019155.1. Lineage (NCBI taxonomy): Eukaryota > Metazoa > Annelida > Polychaeta > Sabellida > Siboglinidae > Osedax > Osedax fenrisi. The sequence goes on along the minus strand of OZ025244.1, from coordinate 26,563,290 downwards.
TTATTATGTAATATATAAACAACATATTACAATATAAAGCTATGTATTCAATATTTTGAATATTTATTTATTAATTCATATATGAATCTATAGATACATTATCGTTATTATAATATTTCCATCGTCGTTAATTTTCATTATATTATGGATAGGTTACTTCTATATCACTAACCGTGTTCATGTATGTATTATCTGTATAGATATATATATATATATATATATATATATATATATATATATATATATATATATATATATTTATATATATATATAAAATAATATACTATATATTTAATAAATAATTTATATATATTTTGTGTTCTCTATAATTGTGTTATTAGATAATTAATTATGCTAAATTAAATTTAAAAGTTTATACCACAATTAAAATATGCATGGAAATGTATTTGTATACAAATTTGTATACACTATAGTGTAGGATATAGTATACTATATATAGTATACTATATACATATATATGTGTTGATTCAATCAATGTTTTCATATAATGATGCACGCAATATTATCAATATATATAACTATTTATTTAAGATCATATATGATCTGAAGATATAAAAGTATAATGATTCGCTTAAAACATCGTGAAGTGTGCACATTACCCGCTTTTAGGTGTCACGTAATATACACTATATAATAATGAATATTATTCACTAAAATAAATGGATTCCATACTTTGTTGAAATTAAATAGTTCTTTAATATTCAACTTTAATTTTTAATTTAAATATATATTAGTGGTTTAATATATGTTTTACTAATCGATAATCGATTTTTTATTTATTTTATACATAATTTTTTATAATTATATATACAAATTATTTTTTACTTATTTGAACAATACTTACCAATACACATATTTCATGTGTACATTTTGTTGATTAGACTTATAGTTTATGAGATACGCCAGCTGGCCACATTACCCTCCTTGCCACATTACCAATATTTACCCTCAACTATCGATATCTCAGACTCTCTATATCACAGAAAACCCATATATAATACGTCAGAATTATAAGTTTGGTTTTTATCTAATAACATGAATATATATAATTTTCGATAACAGTCACATTTCTTCGGTCCATTTAATGATGAGAAATCGATATCTAATTATATTTGACTATCGAAATATCATTAGCTATTATTTTTCAAGTATTATCAATAGGCTGCATAATACTTATCTTAGTTTTCGTTCTTTTCCGATACCGATGATACTGATTATGACGTAACAATGGGTAATAAACCAGCTAATGACATGTTGATATATTGACATGATACTACAGCAGTCTAGGAGACACCCTGAACAATTCTAATTTGCATAGTGCATATGTACATAATAAACTTTAAAACACCTGCTCTCGTTTATAATGTATATTCTCGATGTGTACAAGCATGCCTCTCTTATATATGAATACTTAATACATCTTAATACATCAATACATATACAATAATAAAACTGTACTATTCTTCTATATACCAATATATGATATTTATAAATATAAATGATATCATAAATTCAATATCTCATGGATATACATGACATATATAGTGGATATTTTTGATTCTGGGATTCCGGAATTTACCTACACACACAAATATATATATATATATATATATATGTCAAAATTTAAATGTAAACTCTCCACGTATCTATTAACATTGTAACCCTTTTCCTTCATTTGTATTATACTTTATTTATTTTATTGTTGTTTCCTCATCATGACGCCCATAACCACCACGTGATTTTGTAGCCAATAAAACATTTAAAAATAAAAAATATATATATGTAATTCCCTTCAATTAACATTTAATATAGAATATAGTTAACATAATCGTTACAGTATACCATGGTACATCATCATAATATCAATACCTTACATAAGTTATAACATGTATATAATTTCGACATATATTCATGTGCAACATATATTTGAAATTACATTTTTATGTATGACATTTGTTATTAATTATATATGTTTAAATAAGCATATACTTATATATATATATATATATATATATATATATACATAATTACATATATATATTTACTCTATATACATTGTATATATATATATATATATAAATTGAATATAATTAGCATATGTGTTCTATAGATGTATATATATAAGCTTCTATTTACGTAATAAAATACTTAACAACTCGTATTATATAATATTACGCGTAATTAAAACGATTACATATGCGGAATAAATTACTAACAATTAAGCGTCGCGGTTCTATTGTTCTATAGGACATGCACTTCCTCGCCGATCGTAAACCGTCGTATCCGTACACCTGTCCTTCCCGTAATTAGACGCACACACGACGATGTTAACAACCTGCGTGTTCGTGACCTCTAATCGTCCTCTCTCTAGAGGTGACCGAGACCGCTTCATTAATTAGGAGAGTTGGAGCGCGTGTATCCGAGCCGCACCGAGCGGAACCGCACCGCACCGCACCCCTATCATCGAATTACCTGCTAGGCGGCGGCGGTAGTGGATACATCTGTTAACGTGTGCCGGCCCGGGCGTTTGATGACAATAGGTTTTTTAGGTCGCCAATTATGTCTCGCATATCTATACTATTCATACTCGTATTTACCTTCGTAAATATACATATATTTATATATATATATATATATATATATATATATACATATACATACATATTACCAGGTACCTGTCGTTACATAATACCTACGTGGCACACTTATCGCGTAAGTAAAACGATAGGGCGTTGAGTGCGTGTACAATGGGTCTATTATAAACGATAGTTAGCCCCTATAACCTATAGGCATGTATACATGGCACATAACCCCTATATAGGGCCTATAGGTGTTCTATAGGTATCGTATACGCGTGGATGACACTGTATACTTTTGAACTTCGTGCCAAAGATATACCCGTTAATACGATGTCGACAATATATGTGTGTGTGTGTGTGTGTGTGTGTATGGGCATGTGTGTATGGGCATGTGTGTTATATTGTATAATAGCACTGCAGGTAATGTGTGTAACCTCGTACTATTTAATAATAGATATATTTCTTTATTATAATTCATTATTTCATATTATTATATTCGAAAAATATATTATATTATACATATAAATAATATATTGCTAAATTAATATATATATATATATATATATATATATATATATATATATATATATATATATATATATATATATATATATATATATGAATACTATAATAATATACAGTGTATATTCTACACATTTACACTATATAGAGTATATTAATAAATAAAAGTTTTTAGAATTTGTATATACACCTAACTATATATATATATATATATATATATATATATATATATATATATATATATATATAAGTATTCTATCAATAACATTGTATATTCAACGATTTGTATCGTAATATCTTTATAATATTCGTGAAACTTATTCAAATATCGGTAATTAATTTATAAACATGAATATATCTACGCGTACTACCTATGTGGGAGATTGTACACATCTTAAGTATGAACTCGTCTGTTGAAAATGACACGCGGTTCTACTACGGCCTCGCGTAACTACGTGTTTATCTATCATATATCACTTTGTTATTCGATATACACACATCGCATTATTTATGGCTAATTAATACGTACATGCATAGGCACGATGGTGTGTGTAGGTATGTCAATATAGATAGTTAAATCTCCATAATTCCAGTCGACCGTTAGTAATGGCGGAATCTGACACGAATTCAAATTTTCGTCGCAGACGATATTCGAATTTAAAAATTCACGATCTTTGCAAGTAATAATTATTCAATTATAATCTCGTATCGAAGTTACATTAGTTTCTAGCAGATTGTAATGATGACAATACTATATTATTTACATATATAATATATAATATATATATATATATATATATATAATATAAGCTATAGCTATAACAGTTTATTGTAATTACAAGTTTCAACATGATAATAATAACATATTTTATATTATAAATAATAAACAATATAACACATTTATAACATTAATGATAATATTATATATTTACATAATTCTATTACATTGTACAATTCAAAGTAGGTATATATATATATATTATTACATATCACTTAGTAAATTGCTTATAGTTTACGATATATATATATATATATATATATATATATATATATATATATATATGAATATTATAGATAAATATAGAAAAATATTATTTTAATAATACTTATAGTAAATATAATATTATACTATTTTTAATATAAGGTTATCTATAGATAACCTTATATTAAAGAATATAGAATATAAGAATATAGAATGAAGAGTGTTTATATACTAATTATAAATATAATTGTATATATATATATAATTAATATATAAATACCCTTATTCTAGATAACCTTATATTAAAATAGTATAATATTATAGTTTCTATAATTATTATTAAAATAATATTTTTCTATCTATTATCTATATTACTCACTATACAAATGTGGTACTATAGTTTGAAATATATATATTTCATACTATGAATACATCTTGATCGTGAACATGATTATTGTTACATTTGACACGCGAATATTAGTGATAAATTATGAAAATAACTATGTAATTATACTGAACAACCTTATAATTATTTGTCGTCTGTAAAATGATTTTTCGAATCAGATAAAACGTGATGTTATTGTGGTACATAGAAAATATGCGGATTGTATAGATATTTAACAAATTATCTAATTTCTGACTCAAAAAGTCGTATATAATTAAATAATGCATTGAATTGCACTTGTATGATATTTTTTACAAACCTACATCTAGTATGTGAATCCAAACGAGTGACTATTATTAAAATATGATATAAATATACACATATATATAAAATAGAATAATATATTATTCTTTTTTTTATCAGATTAGGCATATAGTGTATATGTTTTCTGAGATAAGCTATGTATATGAATGTATATATGTATAGGTATGTATACTTATACATGTATATATGTATGTAAAACTACACTAAACTAATAAATAACAAGTATTGTGGCCAGATTAACAAGATTATATAATATATTATTGATACCACATTAATATATATCAAAGACTAAACAAAATACATACAGACTTAATATAATGTATGTATATGTATATTTCTGGAAAACAGAACTGTAACTTGTATAACCACACATATACATACGAATACAAACATATATACACACACATCTATATACACATATATATATACATATATATATATATACGAATAGTAGGTATAATCAAAGTTTTCCAAAGGACTTCACAATATCTTTGGTATAATCATTATGAAATGTTTAATATTTAATATTTTAAAGAATGCATTTTTATTTTTAAATAATTATATTTTCAACAACAAATATTTATATTTCAATATATCTTGAAATATGAATTGTTTGTAATATTTGTATAACTTTTGAATTTAACAATAATCACATAACACAACACCATGGTGAACTATAGTTATGACACAAATATATACAAATATAGGATATAAATACATAGTATACATATAGCATAATACAATAATATAGTTAATAATATAGTATATATATATAATAATAATACTATTTATTTATTGAATAACGTATACGTTATATATATATATATATTATACTTTATTGCATATATACTATATTATATGCATATGTTTTAATTAAACAATGCTTCATGGTAGAGTATACTCGAATATATTCTACAAAATAATATGTAACACATTGACATCGCATACGTTTGTAGTTATTGTGTATGCAAACCTATAGGAAACATTTACTATGCTGTTACTATATGCCCTGTATATGTTTGAGTGCATACACGTGTATATTTGTATGTATGTGTGTGTTGGTGTGTCGATGTACGTGTGTGTATGTACTGGTTTTCACGTATGAGTATGTACTACATACTATATAGCCATGTGTGTATGTATGTATCATCTATATAAAGACACTTTATTTATATCGATGGTATGTTGGTGTGTGTTTTCATGATTGTATACATATGTATGCGAGTATATTTGGCTAAGTATATATATACGCGTATATGTGTGTATGTGTATGTATATATGTGAGTGTGTGTGTGTGTGTGTGTATGTGTGTGATATATTTATTAGTGCGCTAGTGATATCAGAGAATAGATCTCAATCTCTCATATAACACACGGTCACTATTCAAACCGCTTTTATTGATGACCGCTACCTCTGCTCGGGTGGCCTACATAGTACAACACCGCCACCATCGTGTGGTCATCTGCTGTTACGCAATGCTATCGTAAAACTCGCGCGTAATGTTTGTTAGCCGTGTCTGTTCGTCTCTATTGATGTATCCGCTAAGACAATGGGCACACGAACAATGGCGGCGGACGCTGACGCTCAATAACGCTGTTGTTGTTCTATCAGATAAGAGAGGGTCCTATCTAAATGATTATATTGCATTTCATTGTGTCTATTTGAATTTTGAATCTATAACAATATTTTATGTTATATATATAATAAAATTCTTACTAGTATGTATTCCTATTACATGCATTTTATATAATATACCCATAGGTGCAACTATAGTTAATATATTAAATCTAAGTATATTTATATATATATATACATATATTTATATGTTATAAAGTACAAGTTTTAGATATATCGATTAATGTACATTTAAAGTAACTATGTATTACATAGAAGAAATCAATATATCTACATAAAAACTAAAACTAGATTTCTGTGTCACGCTCGGTTGATTGCAGACGTGTTTACATTTCTATTTTTGTAATTTATATGTTTTATCGTCCGTACATTCCTGTTATTAGTTTTTGAATTTTATATTTTGTATCGTCTGTTAATTTTTGTTGCTTATTTTCCTATAAAAGGAACGCCGCTTGATAATATCTACACACTATTGGATATGTTTCTCATCGGGTTAGTACATATTGTTATTATGGTGTATGTTCAACAGGTCTTTTTCTTTAATAAAGTATATAAGAATCTTTCCTTTATTACACACACACACACACACACACACACACACACACACACACACACATATATATATATATATATATATATATATATATATATATATATATATATATATATATATATATATATATATATATATGTATATTAATAATTAGTCTAACGTTAACGTTAACGTTAAACCAATTGGTTTATATTGTACTTAAAATGTAATAGGACTACAGTTCCCAGGAGTATATATACCCATGAGGGGAATATGTATATATATAACTAATGGATTAAGTTATTGAAATGAAACACCTGACAATACATTAATCTACAACGTAATTTTATATAATAGAAATAAGAAACTCGTATTACAACGCACTCGCAACCGCACACCAAGTCGCACCGCACACACACACGCGCGCGTATCCGCACATGCGCCTAACATCTATATATATAACAGACAAACAGATACACTAATGATACTGCACACGCTGCTGCTGCTGCCGCTACTGCACACTACCACGCGCGGGTATCGTACGAGGTGTAATGCGGTGTGCAGTATACAGTGTACAGTGTACAGTGTACAGTGTACAGTGTACTGTGTATAGTGTGTATGTTGTATACGATGTGAACACCTTTAGACACGCGCACGTTAACACCTGCCCGCGTGGCTGTCTATCTGACTACGTACACGCACCTACGTGGGCACAAACGTGCGTACCTACACGCATACGTATACACGCGTACTAGGTCGGCGCGCCACCGGTATCAGATCTAATAATAGATAAGACGGTCGAGGTGATGCGATAATTCGCGAGAGACGTCGAGAACTAGCGCGAGAGACGTGAGATCTGGCGCGACCGCGGGCAGATGTCCTAGCTACCATGTCCTCGCGTGCGCCGTACGCATGCTACGGTGTCGCGTGGACATACGCATAACAACGCCGTATCATCTGCGATGTAGGTACGATGTGGGCGTTACTGAGCCTGACTCACTACCTGTCACGTGTGAACTTATCACGTGGGTATCACTTCTGTATTGCCTGGGTTCTATGTTTCAGTGGGATATTGAACAGCTATATCTGTAGATAGCGAGAGGTCTCGGATTATATCACATATAGTTATTATTTTTATAACATGTTTATCAAAATCTTAATATCAATAAATAAAAACACGAGTACATTTTTACATACTTTTAATTTTATTTTCTGTTGTCCCTTTCGTTATTTATAACATGTTATACATGCTATGCATGCGTGTTCAATTCTCCGGTTCATTGAGGGTGATTATTCTTCATTGTTTTCGCTGTGTGTACTCGTGTACCTAATTGAACCATAATTCAATAAGTAAACGTTCTTAGTATTATAACTTCATCAATTTGTACGTTATTGTTCGTGCTTAATTGGCTGGTCGACGAATACTTTTCTTTTATTATAATACGTGTATACAGTAAATTAGATTTAAACTAATAGGATTAAAATGTATCACTACGAGAAAACTATGTATTATAACACTAATGAGTTCGATACGCGAAAGTACTGCATTATAGTGCATACCTATTCCTGCGACGTATTACGGGGGAGGTGTTTAAATTAGATTACGGTACCGAGAGATGCGATTAGTCATAACGATGATGATGACTCATAATGTCGATGACACATAACATACTACCAGTCGTAGTTGCGACGAGTGCTGTATACCACAACGATGAACGTCTTACGATAATTACATTAACGATAATGAGATCAGCGTGCATCGTAAGTCCGTATGAACGATTATATATAATGAATACATGTGCACTTACTAATAATATATCCGGTTCATATATGTAGGTTAATATTTATTAATTAATATATATATTGTTATGTTCAACAGTATTTTTCTTTAATAAAATATATACGAACATTTACTTTTTTACATATATATATTAATGATGATGATGATGATTTATTATACACACATATAATAGCGATCGCCATTCTCGAATGTGTTTTTAGTAGTATGATAATACTACTAATAATAATAATAATAATAATAATAATAATAATAATAATAATAATAATAATAATAATAATAATAATAATAATAATAATAATAATAATAATAATAATAATAATAATAATAATAATAATAATAATAATAATAATAATAATAATAATAATAATAATAATAATAATAATAATAATAATAATAATAATAATAATAATAATAATAATAATAATAATAATAATAATAATAATAATAATAATAATAACAATAATAATAATAATAATAATAATAATAATAATAATAATAATAATAATAATAATAATAATAATAATAATAATAATAATAATAATAATAATAATAATAATAATAATAATAATAATAATAATAATAATAATAATAATAATAATAATAATAATAATAATAATAATAATAATAATAACAATAATAATAATAATAATAATAATAATAATAATAATAATAATAATAATAATAATAATAATAATAATAATAATAATAATAATAATAATAATAATAATAATAATAATAATAATAATAATAATAATAATAATAATAATAATAATAATAATAATAATAATAATAATAATAATAATAATAATAATAATAACAATAATAATAATAATAATAATAATAATAATAATAATAATAATAACAATAATAATAATAATAATAATAATAATAATAATAATAATAAATAGTAAGTGAGTTATAGTAACGGTATAAAGAAAAACAAAAATAGAACGCAGAAGCACATATATACGACATATAAAAATAATAAAATAAAAACTAAAATAAAATGTGTATAAATTATAATTTACAATATATAATTTTTAAATAAACATATTACGTAATCTAGTATTTAAGGGTATCGTTTCTTCGGTATATGGTTGATTTCCGTATATCATATTGAAGATTGTTCTATAGAACATATATGGGTGAAAACGTGCACGTATATGCAGCCATATACCGCTCTCTCGCCATGTAGTTCTCTGTTGATAGGAGGTAGTGTAATGATATTATAGTTGGAGTTTCTTTGTGGTCGTATAGAAGTTTTTAATTGTAGTATACTATGACCTATAGGTCAGTTAATTATGTATGAGTATTTTTTTTGTAAAGAACAGTATTTATTAATTTATTAAGTCGTGTTTTAATTCGTACGTAAATTGGTAATATATATAGAGAATACACCAGCGTGAAATAGAGCATCTGTCAAATATACGTTTATTAAAAATAAGTAGGTTAATTAACCCATGGGTATAAACTGCAGTATAAACATGTTATTGAATATAAGTATACACACATTAATTGTAAAGGTACGTATAATACGGCGTATTGATTGCACTATTGTATATGTACCGCTGACCAGTAAAGTACGATGTACATATACCACTGTACGGTTACATACTACATACTCGGTAGTTACTAGGATCCATTGTATACGATATATTCGGTTGGTAATATTATTGTTTACTATAGATAGTGTATTAGAGGTAGATTTAAAACAAAATAAATAAACAGCGCACGACGTGCACAGCACGTTCTGAAGACGTGTTATGTTTGACCTTTTACAGTAATACCAAGGGCATCCATGTCATTGGTAATACAACCCTTCAGTGAACCCTTTAGTGAACCATTCGAAAGGAACGCATTAAAAATACATATGTATATAAACACACGTGTTAGTCTATGTATTATTGGTATTATTATGTATGTGTATTGTGGAACACAACTATATATATATACCTGTTTATAATTAGCATATATTATGGAATACAGCTACAATTCCTTGCCTATACTCACACGTAAGATAGCGAAGTGAAGTTATAATTTCATCCGCCAGGGGGAGATAATCTCCTCCAGCGACGCTAGGTGGCGACAGTTGTCTACCTATCGGATTAGTTACGTAACATCACGACCACTAGGTGTCGTATGGAAACGTAGCAGATATTTAATTACATGTGCACGTTTCCACAATTATGTAATCATTAAATTATTACGTCACCTCGGGAAGGAATCTCTGAATTGAATTCTTATTGAATTTCGAAATTATATATATATATATATTATAATTGAGACCTATATTAAAATAAATATCAAATCAAGATAATTCCCAACAAATTATACGTATCTCAATGCTAGAATATTTTTTTAATAGTGGTATATATTATAATATATATATATATATGTATAAATATTTTAATGGTATTTATAAATTGGTATGAATTATATTGATTTTAGAATAATTAAATATAATTAATATTACTTTTATATTAGTGTTTATTTGTATGACATTGCAATATAATAAATGTTCCGTGCACATATTTCAATGTCAAAGTTAAGGATGAATGTTTATTAATATTTAGACATGAGTTATGAAATCTAGAATAATAATATAAACGCTTTACATATCATACATTGTATGTATACACATATATATATATGTATATATATATATATATATATATATATATATATATATATGCTCATATAGAGAATATATACACACATGCATCTTAATGTTAATTAAGGGTTAACTCTTAATTATATATAACAATTAATTAGTTAATATATTATAATAACAGGTAATTATATAGTATATTAATATATATATATATATATATATATATATATATATATATATGTGTGTATTTATGTGTGTATGTGTATGTATATGTGTGTGCATGTATGTGTGTGTACAAGTGAAGTTGTATGTTCATATTGGTGTGTGATGTATCACATATTGTTTTAACGGAAGTGTACACTGTGTACATCTATACGTCATCTAGTGAAACATGATGTACAACAACTGGTCAAGTATACTGATATTTGTAATGTATATAATATATGCTATATATATATATTATTATTATTATTATTATCAGATTTAGGCAATGCCAGGGTAATTATGGAAGCAGTGTTGCTTATCGAGACAATTACCCCTATATATTATTATTTAAATGTATACAACATATATATATATAAATAATAAGTAAATATTATATGAATATATTATTCGAGTATCATAATAATATAATCTACTATACTTATATATATATATATATATATAACGAACTCAAAGATACTTAACATAAAGTTATATATTCGATAACGACAATTATTACAGTAATCTTTGACGTAACTAATTCATATACAATTCTATACATTAATGGAATACAGTAGACATAGTTCACTGAATGTACATTGTACAGTGTGTATTTATTTCTATAATGATATTGTAATATACATGTATATTGTACGTAATATATATTACATATGTATATAGGCATTACAATATACATATATGTATATATATATATATATATATATATATATATATATATATATGTATTTCTATGTATATGTATACATAATATGTTACCTATATATAGGTAAGTATACCTATATGTTAGTATTCTCAGATATCAAGTGTATTTGTATAATTACATTGAAAACGAGTAATTATAAAGGGGCGAGAGACGTCGATTTTAAACAATTTATAAATAAAATAATTTTCAAAATAATTATAAATTTTGTATTTATAAAATAATATTATTAATAATATTGGTATGAATAACTTGTGATTTTAATAATCACATATTTGTTTTATATAACATTTTGTTTTGAAAATTTAAAAAAGTTTTACTCTTATTAAAGAATACATAAAATAAAATATATTTTTCTTCTATTCGAAATATTATTAAATATATATAATTTTTGTTTATTAATTATAATTTCGATTAAACCTGTTATTCACAATAACGATCAAGTACAAGTTACTATTCTATAGCATATCATAATGCAATTATTATTAATAATTGATGTAATAAAACCGGTTAGAGTTCGTAAAAACGGAAAGGGAATGTCCCTCTCGCGAAATCACGCGAAAATTCGCCGCTCGGTGTACAGTTGGATTACGTTCGCAACTGACACGTCTAGTGGATTATTAGGCGAGGGGGCGTATCGATAAGTGGAGCCGATAACGATGCACGCGGGCGGGGGCGTGGTCTAATCAACGTCGACGGGGGCGTGGCAGTCGGCATCTCGAATACGCCCCACTCCGGTCTCGCTCCGTACCGCTCTTTCTCGTTCTCTCTTTCCTAACGAAGAACTCACCACTATCTAGCACTAGCGCTAGCAATGTAATTTGTAGAAATCACGCGTAGCCAACACGTGGGAAGCTAGGGGAGAATGGGATAGACTTTATTAAATAAGTTATTATTGGATAACAATGGAGTCGTCGACGTAATATGATGTAATATAGCGGTTCTGCCCCCTATATCGTATTATCGTAATGAACAAAGAAGTAAATGTAGCGAATTCGGCTACAAGTCTCTCTCTGTCTCTCCATGTTATCTAATATAACACACGGACTAAACTTGATTAGGTAACATCACGTGATAACATTACGTAATATCTTATAAACAATTGTGTGGTGTGCTGTAACACTGGTGATTTCACCACGTAGGCACGCAGAGTGCATAACACATGTATATATACGTGTATATGTATACGTATATTATAAGTCGTATAATTGCTTGCTCATGTATATATGCCATCAATATGGGAATATAGGCCTATATATGTGTATGTAACACACTTTGTTTGTGTGTGTGTGAATGCACACACGTGTGCGACTCACTGTGCGACAGTGTGCGTGTATGTAGCTATATATAAATGCATTCGTGCATCATCACATGCATGTATGAGTATTTTATAAATTAGCATTTATTCAAATTGTACTCTCAATGTAACCAATAATGTAAAGTGATATATTAATTACTGATTATTATATCGATGTATAATAATTTAGTAAATATATATCAGGTGTAAAATGTATAGGTATATATATATTATAATGCATGTAATATATCGCTTATAAATTATAGTTTATAAACTTTATATAGCCATATATATGGTTATAGTTCACTATAGTTAATTCTAATTGATATTTGAGGTGTATATTTGAATAAAAATAAAAATATTTTATATATATTATAATGTATGACCATATAGTAAACATATATATATTATTATAGTTTAATATATATAGTATTAATTAATCACATTTTGTAACAAATGTTTTATATAAATTATATATATATATATATATAAAATGCTGAATGAAAGTTGTATTATGTTTAACTTGTATACATACCTATAGGTTAGAACTATATATAAATATATACGTAATATATACAAAGCTATAATATATATATATATAAATATATATCATATATTTGTAAATTCAAATGATGAATTGAGTAGTAATTTTCAATTATATTTAGATATATTATCTCATTGGTTTAAAAATAAATTCAAATTGAATATTGAAATAACTTAAATACTACTTTATTTTAAGGCAAAAATTATAAATAGTATAGAATTAAATAATACGAGAATTGAAGTACATAGATAGTAGATAGATATACGTTTTTGGGTATTATATTGGATAGTAATTTAACATATTAGCACATAATCGTTTATCACATGTGATTCACAGCACACTAATAATATGTTTAATTATAATTCTATTTTAAAATTGAATGAATTATAACTTTTAGAATAATATTATTTTTATATACCTATTACATAATAACTATAAAATGAATCTAGACATTTTTTTATTTTCAAAAAATTTATTTTACCATTAATGAAAACTACACAATTCCAAATCCCCATTTTTTTAAAGTTCCTAAATACTATTAATGGTTAAAATATTAATAATTTATTAAAATTTGAAAATGTATATAATATATACAAATTAAAAATAGTATTACAAAAATACTTTTAAAATAAATATTAGAAGTAAATATATTTACTTTATATTTACATTATAATGTACACTTTTGTTTACTATCATATTATTACAATATTTTTAATATGTTATCTTTATATTTTATCATTTTAATAATTTTTAATATTCTTAATCGTCGTTAATGTTTTACATTTTTTATTTTATACCATTTGGCTCATTTTATATTTTATTACATTTTAATACATTTTTTGTATCCGCACTTTTTGTATTATAATTGTTGTATTAGTTTAGATATTAATTGGAACATGATGAAATATGCCGAGGGAAAATATTATTATTATTATTTTATATATATTACTCTACTATTAATATATTGATTTATAGTACACAAGTCTTATTATTATTGTATAACTGTCCTAAAGCTATTATATTCATATACTATGGAGGTACCGATTTAATAAATCTACTTATAGCTTTAAATGATCCTCCTTAGATACTGTCTATACAATTATTTCATTCACTCATATTATAATATATATATATATATATATATATATAATATATAAAAACGCCACACAACTATGCTTATATCGAGCATAATCTTGTCCTTGCTTGTATCATATACATATCCTTTAAAATGGTTCTAGTGGAGAATGATATTATAAAATATTTTCAGATTATAATCTGTATACATGCATAGAAATGGAAATCATCACCATTATGTATAATATACTTATAAGCATAATTGTGTGGTGTTTTTACACATATTAAATAAGTATTGACTCGGGAGTCGAAACACTCGATAGTCTATGACGTATTGCACATCCGTAAGGACTTCTATATCCGTCTATAAACAGGGATTGGTGCCTGTAACTCGTCAAATCTACCTACATATTTATGTAAGGTCGTAAAATTATACTTCTATGATATATATAGTTAATTCTTGATATCTCAGAATTCAAGGGACCGAATAAATGTGTATGAGATATCGAATTATTCTAGCATGTATTTATATAGGTACATAAGCATACTACAATGTTATTATAGTAATTAAAATGACTAGTATAGTATTACAAATTAATTTGTTAAAATTCTGAGTTAGCGGGGTTTCTGAAATATTATGTCTGACATAGAGGATATAGTTGATTGTATGTGATATATTTATCATATTTATCATATTTAAGCAGCATTGTGATCATCTGTTAAGTTTAGCATACATTAACTCACACACACATATATATATATATATATACATATACACACTTAATAATACAATAAAAACAATACAACAATGCTATACACGCTATTACATAACTCTAAAGCAGATACATCAATCATCACTAATTCATCACTTGTATTTATTCATCTCGCGAATACATCATAATTACGTATACATTAACGAATAAGCGTACGCATGCGTATACATCTACATAGCATGCGCACATCATTGTAGACTATAGTATACACTGTACTATAGTATATTAATATCAATAATCTATAGGTGGGAATGCAGTAGCGATGGTAGTCTACAGCGTGCGGACAGACCACAACATGCTAACATGATAAGTTCGAACATTAAGGCCTGTATACACATATAATGCCACCGTCTTAAGAAAGGCCTAACCACAAGCCATAGCGAACATTGAATTATTCTTATAAGTACATGTATTTATGTATATATATATATATATATATATATATATATATATATATATATATATATATACATAAATATATACATACATGTATATATGTGTGTGAGTTAATGTATACTAAACTTAACAGATGATCACAATGCTGCTTAAATATGATACATCACATACAAACTATATCCTCTATGTCAGACACAATATTTCAAAAACCCCGCTAACTCTGAATTTTAACAAATGAATTTGTAATACTATATATATATATCAGATATAATAACTATTCGTAGTTTCCACTAATTAGATAATATTATATTATTCACTATTCTATAATATATATATATATATATAAATATATATTTATTATTGTTAAAGTATACTTTAAGAATGTTACTATAGGCATAAGTAACTTTATATTGTAGGTAACCTATATATATATATATATATATATATATATATATATATATATATATATATATATATCGTTAGGATTAATTAATAAATTAATATGAAAATTAATTATAATGCTTATTTATACGTAAACGGGAAATTATTTATAAACAAATTTGTGGTATACCAAATATATATTTATATATTTATAATTAGAAATATAATAAAAATATAAATTAGAATTTAATTATTTAATAGATTAACAATAATTATAAAACGAGAAATGAAGAATTATAAATATTTAAATATTATACGCAAATAACCTAATATGACTTATAATTATATATCCTATGCATAATTCGTAGTTCCATGGAGTCGAAAATTACAAATCTAACATTTCGACAACCTATTACAATGTCGAGCTAAGTTACCGGTAGATCTGGTATACAATCTAAAGGGGGCGTGGCCACATAACCGCACCAAATCCGGAAATATAGGTTCCGTCTAGTTGTGGTTTGGACAGTATATGTCGACATGCGCCAATTCATCATAACATTATGTACCTTTGTGTGTGGTAAGTTAATAAAACATGTTTATACTTCCTGAAATGGCCGTCGTGTATTAATGTTGACAATGTATTACACTGTAACAGACTCGCGTTGTATTTAACTTTTAAAGAAGTATTTCTAGCAATATGAAGCATTGGTGAGTCATCAACATCAACACTACCATCACCATCGCCACCTCCACTGCCACTCCCATCACCACCACCATCACAACCACCATCACCACCACCACCACCACCATCACCACCACTACCATCATCACCATCACCACCACCATCACCACCACCACCATCACCACCACCACCACCACCATCACCACCATCATCACCACCACTACCATCATCACCATCACCACCATCATCACCACCACCACCACCACCACCACCACCATCACCACCACCATCACCACCACCACCATCACCACCACCATCACCACCACCACCACCACCATCACCACCACCATCACCACCACTACCATCATCACCATCACCACCACCATCACCACCACCACCACCATCACCACCATCACCACCACCACTATAGTGGTATACCACCACCATCATCACCACTATCAAACCCATACTTTCTAATCTAACTATATATCTAACCTAGTTCATTATCATACCATGCCGCTCCCATTATTATTGTTATGATTATGTTATAACGGTTATTACTATTACTAATACTATTACTATTATTTAAACATCATCGCTATTACAACTGCAAATTCTATTAATTGCGACGATGATGTTAAATAATAATAATAATTACCGTTATAAAATACTAATAATTATTTAATAGATAAATAAATCCATTATATTTATACGTGTTATAACGTAAGTATTAACTGTATGATAATACATGCATGCATGGGTATTACCAATATAATTAGATTATTATTATTTGTAGTGTTAATAATGTAAATATTATTACTATCAAATAATTACTATATTATCTAATATTACATATACGAAGAAGGTGTATATAATTTAAAAATAGCTTTTATGTAGGTATATATATATATATATATATATATATATACTAGGGTGGGTGTCCGGCGTTGCCCGTGAATGAGACTATTTAAGGTTGGGTGTAATGGGTTTGTTGAGACCATTGGGTATTTTTTAGATTTTTATATAATATTTTCTAGTAGTCAGTGGGCCGTTATTTATCTTTATTTTATTTTAATGAAAAAATCCAATCTAAACACAACTGTGAAAATAACAGTATAAATAAATATTATTTTATAGGCTCACTCAGGAAGTAATGCAGCTAAAAAAAACCACCTATATTAAAACTTAACCCAACCTATCCACAACTGTGAAAATAACTATATAAATGAATATGCTTTTATAGGTTAACTCGTGAAGTAATGCAGATAAATAAAACGTACACAAATTAAAACTTAACCCAACCTAACCACAACTGTGAAAATAACAATATAAATGAATATGCTTTTATAGGTCCATTCGGTAAGTTACTATTGCAGCTAATAAAACTACCAATATTAAAACTTAACCCAACTAAACACAACAGTGACAATAAATATATAGATATAAATATATATATATATATATATATATATATATATATATATATATATTTATATAGACTCACTCGGTATGTAATGCATATATAATTATAGAATAGATTTTAGAAAATATTTTTTTATAAATCTATATTTTTTTCTTTGACCTTTTTTATATGATGATATTTGGCGAAATATTAAAATAGATATGGAAACCCTATTATTCATATTTTCATGATTTTTCTGATTTTATTACATGTATTTTCGTACTCCTAATCTGATGAATTCATAATTTATACGAAAAATTTACCGGAAGTCGGTCAAATAGACTATTCTAAAATCATGTATTTTTCACTTTTTCGGCCGTAGCTCGAAGAATATTAAACATAAGAAGTCACAATTTATCAAAGTATATTCTATTTTAATTAACTATTTAATAAAGTTAAAATTATTGAAATAGAATAATTATTGTAGATTTTGATTTTTTACATCACCTATGTTTAATAATTTATGTTTACATGGCGTAGATAGGAAATAATTAATATAAACTCGTAACGTAAAAAATATTAACTCGATTTTACTTTTTCGTGAACTTTTTCTCAGTAATACGGGTAAATAAATTCCGATTTACCAATTGTTATTTCGATATTCAAACCGGAAGTACCATTTCGTAAATCTACGTAATGTATTCGAAATTAAAGAAACTCATTTTTACGAAATTATTTACGATAAAATTCTCCACGATAATGTTTGTTATTAAAAATTTGCGTAGAATTTAAATTTTTCGATTACGTAAATCGATCAAAAAATGACACTATTTAACGATTATTGGTATCGCGTGAATACATATTCAAAAAAGTAAATCATTCATGTTACCCCCGCTGCCCTACTTTATCTCCCGACGTTTTCCTTACGTTTTCCTTACGGCGAATTTTAATTATTTGAATTTATATTAAATATAAAATATTAAATCTTAACGATAAAAACCCAAAATACTACCAGAAACATTGCCCGTAGATGAAAATGAGTGTGCGCATACTAAGTATTCCTAATGATATTTCGGGTAGCTAACCTCATATATATACATTGGCAAAAAAAAAATTTAAATCTAGCATTATTTGAATTGAAGTATACACTTTGTTGAGATTTTTGACGGAAAAAGACTTTTATGGGAAAGAGATTTTGAAAAATTAAAAAAAAAAATCACACCTCAATTTAAAAAAATTATTTTCCTATCCGTTAACGTCGAGGTGGGGACGGCTCGGCCTGCGGCCTCGGCGTACGAGCCCGCCGCGCACCACCTAATTAAAGTATGTTTAGACGAATATATATATAGATATACAACTATATATAGTTATAGATGTATTCATTATGGATATTATTAATATTAATTGATATTATTATTATTATTTATTGATTTATATTTTAAACAAATGTATAGTCTTATTATATAATTGAAAGTATAAAGTATAAATATTCTCTAACGATAACACAATTTATTGAAACAAATAGGCACGATATATCGTATACGAAATTAATAAAATAAAGAAAGTAAATAGTTTAACATTTAGCGTATAAATAACGAACAAATATCGAAATAAGAAATATAATATATTGTTAGGTGAATGTTATAACATTATAATCTATAGATTTGAAATAGTCTTAAAAATGGTTAAATATAGGTTAAAATATATGTAAGCCTATAGGTTAAAACTAAAATTATGAAATATTCTTGACTTTTCAACCTGTAATATTGATACGTTATTAATTATATATTTCAATTTAAAATGATAATAAATATTATTATTAGTATTATTATTAATATTATTATTAAGATATATAAATATACCATAGTAAATATACTCAAAATAATTGGAATATAAAATAATATATGTGAATATATAAATAAAAAATAATAATTTATAAACTATAAAATTTATTCTTTTATAAAAATGATAATATATATATATATATATATATATATATATATATATATGTACTTATATGTATATATATATATAATGTGAATATAGAAATATGTGTACATATATAGACGAAGGGGTGTTATGTCATCTCAGTGTAGAAGTTGGCCGAAGCTGAACTTCTTACGTAACTATCTCTCGGTTACGTAATTGAATTAATATTTATTTTTAGAATTAATAACACCACGTGACGTGACGGAATTCTCGCTCGACGGCGGCAGAGGTCGAGATGACACTTAACGGAGGCTGCGCTATAAGTATCCCTAACCTACGGAGGTCAACGGGGTTAAGCGCAACCACTTGTGTAGCGGCCGCGCAGGTATTATGGCCGGCGGTCAATTAAGGGATAAGCTCGACGCTAGGTGACTCGGTAGAGAACCACCCCGATGGTAGGTGTCGCTCTTAAAGAAACACAAGTCATCGGTGGAGACGACTGAGATGATGAGGAAGAGGCTGGGATCGTGATGAAGTGTTGATGAATGTGACATCTGATACTCTAAAGTCAGCCACGTATACGAACCGATAATTAGCTATCACAATCATCACAATTATGTATTCCATATATATATTTATATATATATATATATATATATATACATACATACTTTTTATTATGACATGAACAATAAATATTATATAACTTGAAATATAATTTTTATCCGTAATAAATATAATTATATTAACCTATAATAAACACCGATTAATGTTTATATATCGCATACTTGTACCGGTGATTGTAATCGTATACCATACGCTATAGAGGGGTAGTATTCTATTTATACAGCACACCGGGCGCTATATATAGCGACTAGCCTATATAGCGCTTCGATACAAGCGAGCGATATTATAAATAAGTCACCGAATACCCGGAGAATGGCTGTGGTGGCGGAGGAGAAGGAAGAATTGAAGGTTTCGTAAACAAACCCCACCCGACTGTACGAGCGCACTCCAGCGCACGTATGGCACGCGTCATACGCACACACACGCGCGCACACACATACGTACACACGTATTCACATAGACTCGTGATAGTTCGTGCAACATAACCACGGCTGCGCTTGTGTATACATGCGCATATAGGCGCCTCGAGAAATTAACTTGTACATATTCTTCATAGGTAAACTTTTATAAATAAGTGTATATATATATATATATATATATATATGTATTAATGTACTGATATTACATTAGCCGCGGATTAAACAGGCGTATAAAACACTTCTCCGTCGGGGGCTGTCCGTATTAGCCGCGCATCCATCACGTAAGTGAAGGACGTCAGTGGAGGTATTCGTACAGCTGACTCCATCGCTCACCGGCAGCGAGAGACCGCGAGATAGGGTGAGAGAGCCCGCGAGAAAGCGCGAGAGAGCGATGCGTCCGCGGAATTAATACGCGGCGGTGGCGTCGGGAATCATGCAGATCGCTCCCCGGCCCGCGCGAATTAGTGCGAACCGAAATATACAAGATCTACCGTATCGCGTGCGTTTGCGGATGGCTAACAATTTATCGAGTTTAATTAGCGGGTGGCGGCGGCGCCGATGAGTGCGTGCGTCGCTATTATCGGACTCGTATCACGTGACTTAATCGTTAGCACTACTAACGACGGCTGCCGTCCGATGCGTGCATTAATAGCACTGTCCAACGAAGCTCGTTCCGCTACAAACACGTGCGCGCGTGTGTATGCAGTCGAACGCGCGCGTGTTTGCAGTGTATCGTGTGTTTGTAGTGCATGCTATCATGTATGTGTGTGTGGTATGCGCGCTATAGTGTATTGTAATCTATATGATAATTAATAAATGTTTCGTATTCGACAATGTGTTATGTTAGTTATAACAAAGAGTTATCTTATAAGAATCCTATAGGACATTATAGGACATATATATAGGATGGTTCCCAACATGTTTTACTATAATGTTCTTTACGATTAATCTAATGATATTTCAATAATATATAGTAGCATTACTATTAATAAAACATACGCTTACATACTATTAATCAAATAATAAATGTACACTATTTAAATATAACATTAATATATTAAGTTAACTATAGGTTACATATATTGTTGTATTAGTAACTTCGTTACATCGCAGTTAGTATGAATACATGTATAGATTGTAACGCTTATACTGGTCACGTGTACAGTGTATACTGTACATTGTACACTGTACAATGAACTGCGAATCATTTTAAAGCATTCTAATCATGATTTACTATATGTTTATACATATATATATACCGTTTACAATTACATATATTTGTAAGTTAACTAATATTTGTTAGTAAACAGTAAAGTGACGAATTGTTCATACTAATTTATAATGAACTTAGCCATTTGACTAAAATATTGGTAAACTCAAACTAAATTGTACTTATTATTATATTTCATTTTACTAATTAAATTAGTCAAATGACAAATACATATTAGTCGATGTGTCTGTTTTAGTCGGTTTGGTTGTACATAATCCGATATTATTTAAATGAATGATGTGATACTATAATATTATAATGTAGTAATTACTAATGTATTTATATATATACATTGTACATAATCCAGTATATATACTGGTGTTATAACATAGCTGACTTTAATAAAAAAATGTGAAAATGTCTCTCATGTTAATAATTTGTATAAATTAATTTATAATTCTAGTTACATTTGAAAAAAATATCTTTATATATCTCATTAATATATAATATATAATAGTATATATATACATATGATATATATATATATACATACTATATATATAATTGATTATAACGGAAAATATACTAATACTAATACTAATATATATATGTGACTTATGTGATGCTGATATCATATGATTATGATTTATATATATTCCATATTGCGGTCTACTATAATAATATGTTAATACTTACTATACAAATATGCTGATGTATTGATGTACGGCATACATTGTACGTACATTGTACGCTGCATCCTGAACATTAGCACTAGTCTCCCCTATCTATCCCCTATCTATCACATACTGCAGTAGATACTGGAGAGTATACTGATAACATATATTTGGTTATACTATATATAAACTATAGTTTACCAACTTAAGTATATTATAGTATATTACTGCACTAATGAATACGTATGTAATATAGTGTATGTGTTATAGACTATATATATATATATATATATATATATATATATATATATATATAGTATACTGTATCCATTACTGTATAAAATATATTCCAATTATAACATTAATAACTATACAATAACAATTTTCACAGGGTGTTCAATGACAATTCTTTATTTATTTGTCTTCATAATTTGTCTTTAATAGTTATCAATATTTTATCAATGTAACTCTCTATACAAAAAGTAACACCATAAACAACCCAAGTGAGCATACTAGCACCCCTATTCTGATATAACACGCATATAGCAAACTCATTGTCTAGGTCATATAACTTTATAATAATTAGTAATAGTATATATATATATACCATTATTATAAAGATATACCTATTGACCTATATATTCTATAGCATGACCTCGACAGTATGCATTCTATATTAATACTATGTACAAGCGTGAGCGCCTACATATATTTAGGTAGCGCCACCTATGCATGTTGTGCGATGTGTACGATGTCGTGTATTATGTAGCGGACGGAGTGGTCAAGACGGACACTACTTGTAACGTTCGTTAGCTATAGCACTCATCGCTTACAGCGTCGTTCTTGCACGTGGTCAACGTTACAACGCCCCGTGCTACGAAACCCCACCGTTAAACTAGTCTCATAATTATCAATAAGTTCTATATAATGTTATAATAATAATAATAATAATAATAATAATAATAATAATAATAATAATAATAATAATAATAATAATAATAATAATAATAATAATAATAATAATAATAATAATAGAAAGGTTTATTGACTCAGAAAACGATGGACGTTTATATGCGTCAAGTTGAAATAATAAAATAAATAAATAGTTACACAAATATTAATAAATTTAAAAAGTAGAAATTATAATGATAATATATATGAGTGTAGTCGATATTTAAATGTAATAAAATATGATTGGGTCCGTAATTCATCGGGAAGACTATATATGATAAACTTATACGATAATTACAAGTTATACAGGCATATATTGTACGTATAAACAGCATTATATCACTCGTATGAGATGATATCACGAGATACAGGTCACGAACACGTATATATCACGTGATTATTTAGTAATCGTATGGAATGGGACAACTCTATTGTTGTTAAACTATCAATACATATCTAGAAATCCGGATGTATATATACAATATATATATATATATATATATATATATATATATATATAAAGGCAAACATTCCGGTGGAACTGCGCGCAATACATGTATTTACCTTAAAGTGAAGGATATTCCCATATAGGATCGATCCGTAATCAAATACAGAACGCGAATCGATGCTACCTGTCAATCACCTGCCAGAACGTAAACACTGGCCTCTATTGGCCGAGACCGCGGACCACCTGATTGGAGACAGGCGGCGCGTACACCGGGCACGAGCGTGGGCGGTACCAGATTATCGGTGGGCGTGGCCTAACGTAGCCGAGTCCAGTTCACATTCGAGTTAATCGAGCGAAACACGTCGCCTAGCCAGCACTATATTAATAACGTTACCATAATACCCGAACACTACACGTATATACACTTATTATAACGTTATATTAATACACACGTACACCAGTATTTACACTAGATAAATACGCTATCACATACCGTTACACACTACCATTAAAGAGCTCTGGAGACACCTTAGGAACGTTCGAAACCGATATAACTATAACACTGATTGATATAAAAGTCTACACAAGAGAAAACAATTGGCGACATGATTCATTAAGGTTATTATAGATATAGCCAAATTCTTAAGTATTGGTTATAACTTATAACCATATTATATCTATAAAATCATGTTCTGTAAACAAATATGTTCAATTTTATTGAATTGTAAATTATCCTTAATATAAATAGAAACACCACCTCCTTTTGTATTAATTCTAGTTGTATGAATATCATTATAATTGTTATTTGTATAGATACTGCATTGTGATTTTGTATATAAAGGCTATAGAATCCATGCATATTTCTGTAATGACAATAATATTGAATTTTATTTTAATAGAATCTAAGAGTAATATTACATCCCCTTTTTATGTATACAAGCGTTTATATGTAATATACCATTTTTTTTGATTATATTTACTATCATAAGAATACCGAATTACAATGAAAATATTTACATTCAATCTTTGTATTGATATTTATAAATTCACTATTATTATGTAATCGATTGCTTGTATCGTTAATACTATAGGTGAAAACTTGATTATCTAATATTATATTATGTATCATTAGTCATATATGACATATATGACCTATAGATAATATATTTAGTTATATGTTCAAAATTCAATTACAAAATATATAAATTATAAACTAATATTGTAACAAATATTATCTAAATGTACACAATTATAATTGATTTATAATTGTTGTATTATCATTAGTTTCTATGAAAATATTATAGTTATATATTCAGGTATTATTAATTATATTCTCCGATATTAATTTACATGTATTACAGAATATATTATTAGTACTATTATCTAATAATTCTTGAATATATGTGTTCGTATCTTTTAATTGATTTTTATTTTGTAATATATATGATTTTATTTTACTGTTATTTAAACTTATTACAAATTTATAACATTTGAATGTTCTAGTATTATCACTTTTATATTTTAGTTTATTAATTTTAATTATATTTTCTTCTTCAATGATAATATCTAATTT
Source organism: Osedax fenrisi (assembly GCA_964019155.1). Classification (NCBI taxonomy): domain Eukaryota; kingdom Metazoa; phylum Annelida; class Polychaeta; order Sabellida; family Siboglinidae; genus Osedax; species Osedax fenrisi. Next base: position 26,536,596 of record OZ025244.1, on the reverse strand, counting down.
CTCTTTCAAGAAGTTTAAATAATTAATATATATATAATACTTTTTTATTACTTGCGTATATTCATTAAAACTAGAGTCAGGGTTGGTAAAACCCCAACAATATACAATTTAATCTAATATGTTTTGTTTGGATACATCATATAATATTAACATTGTATTTTATAACATATTTAAAATGAGTTAATATTTTAAGGTATAACATTATTTATCGACACTAGATACTGGTAATGATGTAATCACAAATAGATGTAATTTTATATAAAAGTTAAAAAAGAAGTGACATTATTTAACATTCAAATTTAAAAAATGTATAATCCCAAAACTACAAAAAAAACAGTTTACATTTCACAAATTATTTATACTAAAAACTAAAAACCTAGCTAACACTACGCATATACAAGAACGTAATATGATTACCAACAATAGTTAACTATTATTAATATTATCAATTTCTCATCTCCCGCTTCTACGCCATTATAGATGAAGGTCAAGGTCAACGACTGTACCACTAAAACTACAACATCCGCTTGAAGATATGCCACGGATATTGCTGATAAAGAACTCGTCATCCGAAGATGAGGTAACTGCCGCCTTCCCCAGCGTGTCCTCTTCCCGGCTGGCCGATGAGTCAGGGCAACCGGAAGTGTTATGTAACCCATCGAGCAGACGTTCCCTGAGAGAGAATAGCATCTCACCCGGTCTATCTGGTTTGTATGCACGCGTATGTGTTTATATAAAGATGATGATGATCGCGATGAATGATTATTTAAACACCTAAATGATCTATAAATGATTTCTCAAAAATGTAATATATTAAAATTACAATACATAATAAAAGTAGGTAAAACATTCAGGTAAAATAATATAATAATAAAATATATTAAAAGAAAAAAATAATAATAATGAAAAATCAAATATGTATTACAGATTGTAAAGAAGTATTACATATACACACACACACCCACACACAAACACACACACATACACACACATGTGTTTATGTGTTTGTGAATGTGTTTGTATTAGTATATGACGTGTATATAAATTCACTAACAACTTATATATAAATTATTAGTTATAAATCACATACTATAAGTATTTAACTAAACACACATATACACACATACACACATACACATACATATGGGTGCGCACAAACAATACACGACATCCGATTACATAACGACCGCTAATTACGCCCACAATCATAATCACCGGATACATTATGCCCGTGAGAAGCGTGTGCGACATTATGCTACAACGACACACACATACATTTCACATCGTACATTGTACGTCGAGCAAATGTATTGCGTGTGTATAAAGTGAACCTAATCAGCTAGAGCAGAGGTGGGCGTAACGTGCGTGCGTCCCATACTTTGACACGCCCCTGCGAGTAATACATATACACGTGTTAATGAATACTGATAATATGCGATGATATAACATACTAGAGCTATACATATTTAGTTATGTTTAGTGGTATTTCTGATATTATATATCTATGTTGTCTACTATTATGTCTAGCATAAAATATAATAGTATGTATAATATTATATCTGCATTATATATATATATATATATATATATATATATATATATTCAATGGAATAGACTTGATAAGAAACACATTTTGAAATATAATATTGATACTAAGTTTAACTTAGGAAAATTAATTAATGATATATATTCTTTTGATAGTAATATTAATTATTCGGATTACTTATATAATTATTTATTGAGTATTCTTGTATATTGTTCTAACGATATATATTCAGCAGCTAATAAATGTAAATATGCACGTATGGAGTGGAATAATAATGTACATGAGAAACATGTTATTGCCAGATCTTACTATTTAACTTGGAAATGTAATAACAAACCCTTGGCTGGAATATGCTATGATAATGTGGTTTATTCGAGAAAAAATTTCAAATACGAATTGCGACGTAGTAAATTGATATCTAATCAATCAGAATCTAATAAGATTGCCTTAAAATTAATTAAAAATCGTAATAATTTTTGGAAGGTGATTTCAAACAATCTGAAGAAAAAAAACTCTTCCTCACCAAATAACATTGAAAATGAATATGGTATAGTTAATATTACTAAATTCTGGTATAATTATTTTAATAATTTATTTAACAGTACTACTGATATACCTTATCCTTACAATACTATTAATGTTAATGACATTGAATATACTAACTATGCTAACATTTCATCTATAATTAAATCAATTAAAGGTAGTAAAGCTATAGGCCCTGATGGAATATCTATAGAACATATTTCTCACGCGAGTAGTTTTGTAATTGAATTAATAATGCTACTAATTAATAATATGTTGCGGCATTCGTATTTCCCGAAGAAGCTAATGTTATCTTATATTTTACCTATAGTTAAAAATAAAAATAAAAGGTCGAATTATTCCACTAATTATCGGCCTATATGTATATCTAATATTATCTGTAAGATAATTGAAAAGGTGATACATAATAGAATATCTTCATTATTAATTTCTATGGATAATCAATTTGGCTTTAAAAAAAATCTTGGTACTGAAATGTGTGTGTTTGCCCTTAAGCAATATTTAACAGATTATAATAATAATAACACTAATATGTTCGTAGCATTTTTAGATGCTTCCAAAGCTTTTGATAAAATTAATCATAACATTTTATTTCAAAGATTAAAATATAATAATATTCCTTTATACTAATTAATTTTTTAAATTACTGGTATATAAACCAACGAATATATATTAAATGGTGTAATAATTCATCGGATAGCTTTCCTGTTACAAGGGGTGTTCGTCAAGGTGGCATTCTCTCACCATTGTTATTTAATTTATATACTAATCCTACACTGTTAGAAATAAATGGTATAACATTGATTAAAAAATGGTATAACCCCGTGGCGCCATGGTATACCATTTACGGTATAACTAATTAAAAAAGTTATACCATATTTTATAAAAAGTTATACCATATTTGATATAAAGTTATACCATAGTTTATACCATATATTATATAAAGTTATACCATATTTTATAAAAAGTTATACCATATTTGATATAAAGTTATACCATAATTTATACCATATATTATATAAAGTTATACCATATTTTATAAAAAGTTATACCATATTTGATATAAAGTTATACCATCATTTATTAAAATTTATATCATATATTATAAAAGTTATACCATAATTTATAAAAAGTTATACCATATTTGATATAAAGTTATACCATAATTTATTAAAATTTATACCATATATTATATAAAGTTATACCATAATTTATTAAAAGTTATACTATATTTTATTTAAATTTATATCAGTGTTTATAATAACTTACTATTCTATATTATTAATTTATATATGGAATCGACATTTATAATGATAATTTATTTTCTAAAAACCACATATTTTGGTGTAACAATATTGTTTATTAACAGATACATTTTTAAATAAATAACGTGATACAAAATTACATAAACAATTAATGTTTGTAGGACATGTTACGTGAAACAAATAAAATTAACAATACCACTTAATAAAATACGAAATAAATTATTTTGAACGAAAACCAAACAATTATCGACACACATAATAAGCATCCTCTTTTCTGATATATGCATATATCCATGTATCCATGGAGTCATTATTTCCTTCAATTAAAATTCAAATATTTATATAAGTTATATATATATATATATATATATAATATACTAGAGTATGAATAATAATATTGTATATTATATAATAGTATAAATATGTATCTTATAAGAAACTTTATACAGTTAATATCATATATGATAATACTATATAAAGTATACTTTATAATTGTATACTTTATATACGTTAGAATTGTAATTAGAAAAATCCAATATATTATATTAATTACTGCAGTTATATATATAATAGAGTATACTATACTTTTGAATTAACATACGAAAAATCATAAAATAACTATAATATTAAATCTATAGTTATTAAGTAATTATTAAGTAACCTTATCTTTATTTTCATTGTAAATTCATTTTTCAATAATTCGCAAACTCCCATCATAAAATATATGATTCCCGCATCTATTTTAGGAAATATTATATTATATATTTAATTATATACTTTATAATCTATATTTGATTAAGGAAAGAAGGATATTGATAATATTTGTACAACAGTTAACATTATTTATATACCTATTAGTAATATTATTTAAATTTAATTACATTGTGAACTAAAAATAAAATAAATAATTGACCATATATGGATATATAGTATACTATCCATGGACTAATAAAATATAATTGCATATTTATTTTATATAGATATTTAACTAATGTTATTAATTAGATAACTAAATTACCTGTTTGATCAGTTTGCGTAGTAGCGATACCTAGTACATCAATATATTCGTCTATATATTTGTGTATATACGTTATATGCTTTATCATCCCCATCAACTCACTATTCTTCTCCGGCAGTTTTTCTAATATTTTAAATGAAATTTGAAATTCTGCAAATAATTCTACAGTTTCCTGCATATTAATGATTGGCATATAGTTATCATAATTTTATAATATATATGTATGTAATAATGTGAATGTTCTAATACAATTTATTAATCAAAGCAAAGACCTGTTGAACATAATAATAATATAACATAATAATAATTATAATAATAATAATAGTACCTACCCGATGAGATGCAAACCGAATAATGAGGCAATCTCACCGAGTGGAATTTATTCTATAGACAAATAATGAAATATACTTTACAGACGATAACAATATAAAATACCAGAAAAATAAACATTTACATGGATATGGCTATATACATATATGCATTTAACACAGAGCGAGACACCGACATCTAGTTTAAAGTTTTATGTAGATATATCGATTTCTGTTACGTAATGCTAAATGCATTTAAATGTATATTACATTAATCGATATACCTATCTACAACTTTGACTTTATAACATATATATATATATATATATATAATATATATATTATATATATATATAATTATATAATTATATTCTAACAATTTAATTATATATTATAAATAATATATAAATATATTATAAAATTATATATTATATAAACTTTTAAATTATTATATATAATATGATATAATTTGTATATATATAATGTAGTATACATACCTTATGTATATTGTAATATGTTGAAAAATGGATGCTTCTTATGTTGAGTGTAGAGTGGAAATAGAATATGTTAATAAATAAAATGGAATTATTTACATATATATATATACATATACTCGAATAATTATAAGTATTTGTATATGAAATATAGGAAATATGTATATGTATACATATTTCCCTATGGGGAATCTATATAGTTTCTGAAAACCAGTTTAATTGCAATTAGAAGCAATACATGCTATGTCTATAATAATTTAACACAACAATAAGTAAACTGTTATATTAAGGATATTATGAAGGATACTATTATGAATTATATTCTTATACATTTTATTTTCAATCAAATATAAACTTAATTTTAAAATGTTATGGTATAACTGGTATTTCCATATTGTATACCCTATAATTCATAAAGTTATACCATTATATTTAATAGCTAATGGTATAACTACAAATTACAAATGTTATACCATATAATTCGTAATCTTATACCATTTAAATTAAGCTATATGGTATAACTAAAAAAAACAAATGTTATACTATATAATTTGTGATCTTATACCATTTCAATTAATCTATATGGTATAACTATAAAAATCAAATGTTATACCATATAATATGTGATCTTATACCATTTAACGTAATTGTATGGTATAACTCGTATTTCCATATGTTATACCATATATTTCATAATGTTATACCCTTATTTTTAACAGTGTATGATTAAGAAATTAAATGAAATACATTCAGGTTATTGCTTAAATGGAAATATCATAAATATTCTATGTTATGCAGATGATATAGCATTATTTTCACCATCACTAAGGGGTTTGCAGTTGTTGATAAGTTGTTGTGAAGGGTTTGCTAACCATAACCACATCACGTTTAATATTGATAAATCGGTTATTTTACCAATTTATTTTGATAAATCATATCATATCATAAACCTGTGAAATTATATATAGATAATAAACTTCTAAAAGTTGTCAAATCATATAGATATATTGGACATTGGATTTCAGAGGACTTATCTGATAATATTTATATATATATATATATATATATATATATAGTAATATTAAACAGTTATATAAACAAAGCTATGCAATATCATATAACTTTAATCATTGCTCTAAGGATACAAAAATTATTATATTTAAAACATTTGTTTATAATATATACCTTAGTAGCATATGGATACCAAATAGATATTGCATGGCTAAACTTAATATAGCTTATAATAATGCTTATTGTATTGTTATGAACTACAGACGTAGAAATAGTGCCTCTTTAAAGTTTTTTAACGATGTTAATAATGTAACTGTTAAATTACGCAAGTCATATTATTCGCTATATAAACGAATACAATTATCGTGTAATTCACTAATTGTTCAATTATATGAATATAATATTGTGTTCCCATCGCCACTGTTTACCATGTGGTATAACTCATTGTTTGTATAGTATTTTAAATTTCGTTTCTTAGATTAATTGTTTTTTTTTAGTTTATTCTTTTTAATTTTCGTTTATATTCTATGGACCTCTGTATTTCATATCTGATTTAAATAAATAAATAAATAAATAAATAAATACTATTATGTCTGAACAACGATGTAAAGAAAGTGGATAAGTCATTGAATGTAATGTCATATATATAATATGTTATATAATATGTATTATATTATATATTAAAGTATGTCCGAAAGTTTGTATAATGTATAATATTATATATGATTAATATGTCATATAGGGTAATATGTATGATAGTATGTCAGGTAATATGTATAGTAGAATGTATGTTAAATATGTATGATATAATGTATGACGTATATACACGTCATATATGAAGTACAATGTATGTCTAGTAGTAAACAAATGTATCATATCATTATTACAAATGTTATAAATATTTATTTTGTTAGGTTTCAACCTATAGGTAGACAATATATTGTCTACTTAATAATTACTTTCTATTAACAATTAGTTACATACTATTGATTACGTAATATGACGAATTGGTGACATAAGGCATTATATGAGAAGCATTCAATATTTCAAATGTTAAAATAAACAAATTTTTAAATAGTTTTATAATTGTATGTTCATGTGTATACGGTGATTTGTATACATATATATATATATATATATATATATATATATATATAATATTATATATATATATTTATATGTGTGTATGTGTGTATGCGTGAGAATATGTGTGTGTATACATATATGTACACATGTACTGCATGATAACATTGAACACGTGACGTGCGTATTCACACGTGACCGAGACACGTGTTCTCATTAGTGTGTTAACTAGTGTAATCACCCTCTGTCTGTCTGTCGTTCACTCCTGTTGACCGGTGCGGTCTTGCACTGAGCAAGTGACCACTACACCGTGTCCGGTAGCTATGAGATAAGATAACGACAATGATCAAAGGGAGACGCGCTTGTCTTAGTAGTAGTAGTAGTAGTACTGGTAGTAATAGTTGTAATAGTATACTATTATAGTAGTGGACACGATATTTGCGTTCATAATAGACATTATAATGCGGTTATAATGTCCTTTTATAATGTCTATTGTGTGCATGAATATCACAGTTATAACATATATGTAGTCGATAATAAAACATCATTTATCAACGGTCATATGGTCACCATTAAACGACTATTACATACTATTTCACACATATATACACATACACCCCGATGTAGATATAAGTTTAGAATTAAATTTAATATATAATATCTAAAATAAATTCACGAAAACTTGTAATTGGCAGACAATTTACATTTACGTTTCTATTTATAATAAAAATCGCAATTCTAATGTTGGTATAGTAATATGTCACCCACATTAATTGATATGTGTATGTGCCGATATCGATAGTGTCATATTATAGATATTCTTACTTTATAAATATTACAGCGCAGACGTCTTTTCATCAGTTGAGTTATATTATTTATAGATTTTTTTGTAATTGAATTTAATTTGATATTAATTCTTTTAACTTTTATTATATTTAATAAATATATATATTCGTTAATTTACTTATAACATTATATATTCATCATTATGTTATTACTCATTTAATAATTTATTATATAATCAACTATATACAAATATTATATATAATATATATATTTTGTTAAAAGTCACATGTTACCTATTTACAATTAAATTCATATATTGATTTTTTTAATAACAACATTATTTTTATATTTCATTAATTCGTGTGTTTATTTTATTTTATGTTATCCAATTTATATTATTATTGCATAATATATCTTGAATTTAGTTATAATAGTTTATATATATATATATATATATATATATATATATATATACACACACACACAAACACACACACACATACATACACATACACGTATACAAAATAATACATTAATACCTACATATACATATTTAATAATAAATAAATTATCACAAATTATAATCAATTGATTATTACTATTAATAGTCAATCTAAAATGATACATAATATTACCTAAGCATTTTGATATTATTACAAAAATATATATTTACACCAATAATATATGAATTAAATACAAATACTAATACAATAATATATTTTGCTAAAATATCTAATAAATAACTAGAATTCTCTTTCAATATAAAATGTAATTAAAACTGCAAATAAATAATATAAATAATTGAGACAAAAATAATGAACTTATACATATTTTATTATTTATAATCTATAACAAATAATAGAAAATTATTATAATAAAATACACATATATGAAATACATAAAGTTAAGAAAATATAGATTATTACATTGACAAATTGATAATTTAAATATTAAAAACTGCCATATATTTAAATTATCAATTTTTCAATGTAATACTCTATATTTTCTTTACTTTATATATTTCATATATGTGTATTTTATTATAATAATTTTCTATTATTTGTTATAGATTAAAAATAATAAAATAATACATATAATCAATCCAATCAATATAAATTCTATTGTCTATCTGAACAAAACAAGTGTTTATTACAATTATATTTTGATTAAATATAATATACCTAATATAATATAAAGATGTAACACATGCGAAATCGTGAAATTTGATTTTGTATACAAAACTTAAACAGTCCCATCTACATAGGTTGAATTTTAGGATACATTTGTTGTTTATAATGTAAATTGGTATCAAACTATATACTTTTAAAATGTAAAACATTATATTTTAAATTATTATTTATATGATGAAAACTATATGTTCATTTCTAGTATATATATATATATATATATATATATATATGTTATAAAGTCAAATTTATAGATATATTGATTAATGTAATATACATTTAAATGCATTTAGCATTACGTAACAGAAATCGATATATCTACATAAAAACTTTAAACTAGATTTCGGTGAAACGCTCTGTGTTAATTGCATAGACATAGCCATGTATATGTTTCTTTTTCTGGTATTTGATATATTTATCGTCTGTAAAGTATATTTCGTTATTTTTCTATAGAATAAATTCCACTCGGTGAGATTGCCTCATTCTTCGTTCTGCATCTCATTGGGTAGGTACTACTAGTATTATTAGTATGTTATATTATTAGTATTATGTTCAACAGGTCTCTGATTTGATTAATAAACTGTATCAAATAATCACTTTATTAAATATATATAAAACAATATGATATTTTGGTTTTAAATGATAAATATACATATGAGGCGAGTACATTTAAGGTAACTTATATTCTATATTTTTTAATAGAACAATGAAAACATTTTTATACGTTGCATATATATTGAGTGTTATATCATAGCTTCGCAAAATATTTGCTACTATACATACATATCTATACATACCGATAAACTCATACAAATGTACAAATACACACAGCATCGCACTCGGATGACGCATTTGACCTTTCAACTCCGGCCACGCGAAAACGTCGACGTCACGACGAGAAATATAGGCCGATGTCCAGTAGCAGTGATGGCGGAATTTCGAGTAGCCTCGGCTCTCGCCTTCAGCCTAAACCAGCACCACTCGTGGAACCGTACGCCGCCCTACCTATACCGTACCAACCATTACACATCGCCACCGACCACTCGACTAGAATAGCCGCCACCGACGTACGCATATCGCCGTTCGGTTACGCCACGCCCCCTTTGTGTTTCCCGTTCGCGACGTCGTCAGCCGCACCAGTTCACCCTCTCGAGACGTTTATACGTAACGCGCAACTGGTGGAGCGATATCGAGAGTTGACCCTTCACCTAGCGGCCATGACCCGACAGGCGGTTGTTGCGGCGGAGTCACGGTTACGTCATCGAGGTCAGACGGAGGAAATCCTATCTCCGCGACTACCGCAGTGTCCGCTAGTGGCTAAACTACCGCTGGACATAGGGGCCAGAGCGGTTCCGCAGACGATTCCGACACCGATGAGAAATCATCGTAAAACCATCGCCGGAGCCTCGACGGAAGGTGGCGCTGCGTCGGAGAACCGGAAGTTCCGGTGCGATCGGTGCGAGAAGGCCTATACCACGGTGGGAGCGTTGAAGATGCACGTACGCACGCACACCCTCCCCTGTCGATGTCAACTGTGCGGTAAAGCGTTCTCGCGACCTTGGCTACTTCAAGGTCACATGCGCACGCACACCGGTGAGAAACCGTTCCGATGCGAGCACTGTCAGCGCGCTTTCGCCGACCGCTCTAATCTGCGCGCGCACCTTCAAACCCACTCGGCCGTGAAACGATACCGCTGCGATAGGTGTGAGAAAACGTTCTCGCGCATGTCTTTGTTGCTGAAACACCAGCAGACTAGCTGCCCCAATATCTCTATCCGACAACAACAACAACAACAGCAACAACAAATACATCAGCAGCATCCATAACTACATCAGAAACAACCATAATAATAATTTTGAAAATTATAATCAAATCAGTCACTAGGTTTTAATGAAAACAATACCATTATGGTATTCTTTGATTAACATTATGAATGGAAGAGAAGAACAATGAAGAAAGATGATGGGGAACAACTCCCTATCGCACAATGAGTCATTAAGAGCGAAGAGCTATTGTTATAAACGTACTATTGTTATTTAATGTTATTTATTTTATTTATTTGAGAAATAAATGTTGTCTACATAAACAGGATATTACATAATATTGTGTAACTGGAATGTGAATCTCGTATTATATACTTATTATAATAATAACTATATAAAATGTAAACCCGATGTGAAAATATGTATTTAATATTAGCTGTGGGATATTAGTTGTTGACATTATCTTAAGATAATGTATTACAATTGTTTTGTAAGCCGCCAGTATCTTTATCATAATTTTATTATTTTATTTACTCTTTTATTTTTTAATTATATTATTAGTATTTCATTTATATTATATTATTATTTTATTAATATTATTATTATTATTATTTTATTATTATTATCATTATTATTATTATTATTATTATTATTATTATTATTATTATTATTATTATTATTATTATTATTATTATTATTATTATTATTATTATTATTATTATTATTATTATTATTATTATTATTATTATTATTATTATTATTATTATTATTATTATTATTATTATTATTATTATTATTAATATTTAGTATTATTTTTATTAATCGTTCAATTATTTTATAATATATTTTCAATAAAAAATAAAATGTTAACATATTATATTTTCCAATTAATAATTGCATAATTTAATTAACATTTTTAATTTAATTATTTATTCAATAAATGTATTGTAAAATAACATTATATATATATATATATATATATATATATATATATATAATCAGCACACGCTAATATTCTTAGAGACCGAACAAATATGTCTGAAATATTATTTCATTTATTTATATAGAAATAAAACCAAACTATAGTTATTCGACTACATTTAAATATCTATGATGAATATTTTAACGATATGTTTATATACATTATTATTTCATGACTTAATTTAATGTATGATTTTTTGAAACTTATTTAATTTATTTGCATATTATACATATTTAATAATATATTATAATAGTAGTACTCATATGTGTTCATCGTAATACACGAGAGTGCTGCAGATAGACACAGAAGTTATGAACATGTCAATATATCTACCCGCAGAAGGAAGGGAACGCAAAGACAGTAATTAACGTTAACAATAGATTACATATTATTAATATTAATATTTATTTACTCGTTCCCTATAATTGTTATACATATACACATCACTTTCTATAGATATAATATAATTATAATTATCTGGTGGTATCACATCTGAAACTAAAATATATTAAGATGGTTATAACGTAGGACCTACGTCGTAGATAGTAGAAGTTTAAGATTCGTATACGGTATAGTATACCGGGCTTAGTATTTAAAACGTTGACCCCCTCATTTATACACTCATGCACATACAGTCGCACACACACAAAATCATACACACACACATATATATATATATATATATATATATATATACAACTTATTTGCCACAGTATACACAAACACACAACATAGTTGAGAACGTTACTGCCGCTACAGATGTATACATATATGGCGTGACGGTCTCCTCCTCATCCCCCTACACGTCCTCCTCCTCCAGCGTTTGACCGCTGTGGTGTTGCTATTACGGCCAAGCATTAGACAAACACGCTGGACCGCGCTAATTACAGACGGTCGTACTCTATTGTTAATCGGCGTGACCACACGGCTACTATTGCTGACCACTACTACTACTACTTACCAACACTACTGTCCACTACTATAGTAGTATACTGACCACCACTACCTCGCTGAGACCAATACACTATCACTAGTTTCGTATGACCAATTACTACTTAAACCTCGGCTATTACCAGCACCACTATCGCTACGTGCGTGTGTGCGTGTGCGTGTGCGTGCGTGTGTGTGATGATAGATCGCGACACTAGAGGCGCCACTATAAGTATGTGTAGACACGCCCAGTAACACGCCCACACGGACTGAGTTATTAACATATCAATATTTGTATAACGTTTACACGAGGTATGCCTATAGGGTAATCCGAATGTATTACGATGAAGTACATCGGTAGTATACTATTTAGTATTACCTTATTATATTATTTAAACATCCAAATCTTATATATATATATATATATATATATATTTAGGGAATATAACTTCTCTTTAGAAGAAATAAGAACCAGCATATTTTTATTCATATTTATTTTATAATAAATTTCATAAAAAAACTTCTTATCAATAATAATAATATGTTAAGTATGTTATCGTTAGAAAAAATGTCTACTTTATACTTTCTAATATATTTTCGGCAATGTATTTGTTTAAATAAATTATCAATAATAATTAGTATTATTAATATTATTATTATTACTAAATTCTAATATAATATTTATAATATTAAAACATTTATTTGAATTTATTTTAAATTTAATAAATTGGTAAATGTAAAATCAATAATATTATCATTATGTTTATGAAATATACTAATGTAACACATATCGAATATACTTTGTAAGTAATACTCTAAACATAATTTATATAGGGGAAAGTAACCTACGGAATATGGACACTTTAACAATAAATTGTCTCAACATTTGATGACTCATTACTTTTATTCAAAAATTATAATATATTAATATTATATGATTATAGATATTATTGTGATTTTTAAATTTTATTTAATATTTGAATTCCATAAATAACGGGGGTGTCCATATTCGGTACCCATATCCGAATACGGGAGTCAATATTATGGACTTATATGACCTATAGATATATGATTATAACTTAATGAATATGTGATAACAAATATAGAAATTACATATATACTTTTTAGAATGTTTTATATTTTAATAATATAGTGTTATATTCTATATGGATACATTTGTATATTCTTGAAAAAAAATTGTAAAAAATATCATTATTTTAAGGAATTCAATTTATCTGAATAGTATAAAATTTCAAATACACCAACTCGCAAACTTATTCCAAGTTATTTAACATTCGTATACACTTACGTACGTCGTATGCAGGACGGCTTATAGCGTTAGTCGTACACTGTACAGGTGGTATCGATGTAATAATCACACGCATGCGCGAGTAACACGATATATATTACGTAATAGTATAGTTACCGCATATTCTCTATCGTACGCGGTCGTGACCTATAGGTCTATAATGCTCTATGATCTATAGATCTATAAATAGCTATGACGTCACCGCACTTGATCGTCACCGCCGCGTCCACCAATCGGATGGCCGGGCGACCTTATTTATTAATATTATGATAATGATAATAGGAGCGAGTGTTAAGTTACGCAATAGAGATAATCCCCACCGCCCTCCACCCATCACCCTCTACCCCGTCCTCCTATTAACGACGGTTATACTGGGTCCGCCGTTTACCCGCGCTACGGGTAACTATAGGAGGTCTTTTGTTATCGTGTACCACATCAAACGACTCGCTAGCCAGATGATTACCCTCGCCGCCAGGTGAACTATTACCCGCTTACCGCGCGTAAAGGCTACCCGGTTATGACGCAATATATCACGCTCTCTATTGCGTCACCGGCGTAAACCTAATTATAGTATACGTTGCCGAAGTATGAACTCAAAATAATGATCGTTATGGTGGTGATGTTATGATACTGGTAATGATGATGATGATGATTGTGATTATGATGGTGATGATGATGATGATGATGATGTTATGATAATACTAATAATTATATATGTATTTAATATGTTATTTATCAATATTATTGATGGAGGAAATGGGGTTATAATAGAAGCTATAGGAGTAAAGTTTATATGTTTCACATATATCGATGTTATCCGTATACGACTAGAAGCTGACAAGATAAATAGAGACGAGGTTGAGGTGTGGAGTACCGTCTATATTTGAGAGTTTTTTCAACAAATCTAGTATTGGGAAAACAGATATTTAATAACAATGGTCATGGAATTATATTATATTATACAATGATTATTGTTAGTATTTCGGGTAGGAATATATAGAAGATAGTCATTTTATCTAGGCAAATGTGTTGTGAATATATATATATATACTATAGTATCAAATAGTATCATATATGATATATATAGTATGGTGATGGTGATTGTGATGATGATGATGTTGATAATACTAATTATATAAGTATACTTAACTATAGTTAGTAAAGATTTTTAGAATCTTAGAAAAATCTTTGCAGTTAGTATGTCAATTATCATATCCACTTTGTATATGTTGAGCATGATTCGAAATCGCTGGTTATAGCTTGTTATATACTAATATACTATGCATTTAAAAACTCCTTGTATTGCTGTATTTATATTATGTATATAGTTAGAATATATTTATATATATATATATATATATATATATATATATTCGAGTAATGGATATATACATGTGTATTAGTAAGACACTATGTTTTATAATGTGAGGTTTTAATATATAAACTGGTCAACCGTGTAGGTAAACTTAACTACAGTGTGTATCTGTACAGATTATATAGTGTTATAGCGATGAATCATGCGTATTAATCATTATAGTTGTTGGTGGGCGTGTTTAACTCACTCACCGTAATGCTAGCATATGGGTATATAGGGTATATGCATCAGTAGAATAGTCAACGCTAGATAGCGACATGCACCGTACTCGATCTCGGGTAGTTCTTATGTGTTCTCTCTTAAGACGATTGTGTTTTTCAAGATCTTATTTATCGATAAATTAAGACATAATAAGACACATTTATTATACTTTATTTTGTATTGTCTTGGGTCCCACACAATTATGGATAACATTTATAATTCTAAAACTTATTAAAGGGTAAATTGTATCAACTATTTGTATAGGTAATTCAATAAATAAATACATATATGATTTATAAATTAGGTTGGCGTATAAGCGAATTTTGGCCGGTGAGGAGAAAATGAGTCGCTTTATATTATTTATATTTTACATTTGTCTATGTTAGGACGGGAAACTTCTCGAATGAAGCATTCTGGTATAAGAAAAGCTACTGTTTTAAATACGATATAAGTAGTTTATTGAACTTAAGAGTTGATGGAGTAAGTTGTATTATTATAACGCCTTATAAGGTAGTCGGAGTAGGAATGCGGTGCGATATATTAGGTGAAGATATCAGCAGAAGAGTGTCGTGTTGGAGATAGTACGCGCGGTATATGAAATAATGGAATATCATTTGAGTTTGTAGATGTAGGTGGACAGTTTGAAGATGATGTAACGTACCTCCCTGTGAACGTTAGTTCACGGATATATATATATATATATATATATATATATATATATATATATATATATATATATATATGTGTATATACATATATATGAAAATACAAGGGAGAAATGTTTAGTGGTGATAACATGTGTCACAGGTAGAATTAGTGAGGTTTAAGGACTGAGTGACAGCAATTACACATACGAATACCGAATACATCGTAGTTTGTTAGGTAATCATTAATTATCTGTGGGCATGAAATTCGAGATAGTTAAGTTTCAGATAGAGTGCGCGACACTTTTGTCGTAGGGACTCTATAGGTATTATAAGTTTTATATTATTTAACTGTGTAAACATATATATATATATATATATATATATGATAGAATAATACATATAATCTCCCTAGTGACTGGTATCTATAGACTATATAACACTAGTTATTACATTTAGTTAACTAAATTAATTTATTAATGCGCAAAAATAGTTCTTTGAGGTGGTGGTCATTATTTTTTCGATGAAAAGTATCAGTTACGAACTATAGTTTAAACCGGTATAAAGTTTGGGCCTTGTAACGGTGCCCGGTTATACAGTCCATAGATTCTAACGATGGATATCTCCGGTAGGGCTGTTATCGATGAGTCATCTGATACAAGGTCATATCCGCTTACAGAGGTCGGTGATGTGCAATAAAGCGTATTGTTATTTAGTTCGGGGATGAAGGTGTCGATTAGATATAAGTAATTACGAATATTATGTAATATATAGTATCACTCTATATAGAAAGATAGATGATTTATATATATACACACATATAATAAAGATAGTTCTCATTTGTGTTTAAAAAAAATAATAATACATAAATAAATAAACGATAAAATAATATATAAGTAAAACAAAATAGGAATGTTAGATTAATAAACGTGAATAAAATAAAATAATATAAAATAAAAATATACGAATATTAAAAATGACCAATAATAAAATCTTTGACTTTACTTCTTAAGGGTGGGTTCTATGGATATCACAAGTCTTAGATCAGGAGGTTGACCATTCCATAATGCAGCTGCCGAATGCCGAAAATATATGTTGCCATATCTATCCAGCCTTAACTCATGGTAACGATGTATTTTGCTGTTATACGATCTAGAGGTTCCCGATTCAATCCGGTGTATCAGCAAATCCTTATTATTACTCTATATAGGTCACATCTATAATGTAAGAGCTACTTTACAGATATGATTCATGAATCACGTGCATGCACGCGTGTTTAGCGACGATTATCGATGATGGCGTTATCGGTGATTCACCTATAATGTATCACGTGGTGTTATAGTGTGGCCGGACTTTGATCACATGACATGGGGTTGTGGGGAGGATGTTAATGTTTTCATTGTTAGATCCGAGATGTTACTGTATAAGGTTATAGGCTATAACTTATAGCTACTACGAGATAGGTTTTAATTTATTTAGATACGGGTTAGGTCTATATATAAACTATAATATATATATATATATATATATATATATATATATATTATTTCTTAGCTGGGGTCCTGTACATCGCTGGAACTTATATGAAATATTTTACTAATAAGCACATTATTTTAATTTGCATTGAGCGCCGCTCTCAGGTATTTATAGTTCACCGTTTAATAGTATATCTATAGATTAGAACAATGTACCGCAACCTATAGTATACTTATACTGATAATATGCCTACTGGACCACAGAGAAAGTATAAATATATATATATAATATTATATATATATATATTATTTGTTAGCCTGGTCCTTTAGCTTTTTAAACGTGCGGAGTATCACTTATTTCACAAATATTCTCCACGTCATCACGTGACACGTGTCACTAGTTGGGTTACCTCTAATTTGTTTCCGGTCCATTATTCACTGTTATCGATCAACATCTATACATACTATATCTATACATACATACTATATTAATATCGTGTATGTAGTACACCATGGTGGCTAATTTAAGGATGATATGGAAGATGGCTAACTAAAGTTTATGTTATCGAATAGTATATTGAGGAATGAACAATATATAGTATGCGAGATGCATGTTGGTGTGAGGGAGGTGATGAACTGTCTCGTATTCGTAGGTCAGATGTTATATTGATTACTGAGAAAATAACTCGTTGATTTAGAGGCGAGATATAGTGCTTTCTATATTCTTTATATGTATCTCTTATTTGTATCTTTATCCTCTTATCGCATATCATCTATTGTTCATTCTTCATTATACTTTTAGAATTTTCGCTCCTATATTTCTACTTCTCAAGAGAAATTATCTCCCTTCCATCTATTAGAAACCACAACCCTACTCTTTTCAATAATTCTCATAATTCTCATCTCAACTCATATTTTTTTCGTACCTCAAAATTAATGATCGAACTCTTAGGTATGTTAGACTTAAGCTTTGGAATTCACTCCAAGCCTCTATTAGAAATATTCGCTCTTATAAACTATTCAATACATCTATATAAAGGTTGATATACGTTTATAATCTGCTATACTTCTATTGTTTGTCAGTATTCATTTATTTTTTTATTTTATTATTTTAAATGTTATGTATGTATTACCTACATTCATAGGTTGTATTCACCAATATACACACTTTTATTATAATTGTTGATTTATTTATTATGTCTTAAAATAAACATGCAATGAATAATGATGAATTGAAATATATTATGTATTTATCAAAACTATTATATTACTTCAACCTATACACGATAATATAGGTGAGACAATGTAATGAAATATGTATACTTTCCTGCATAGAATTACAATTTGCAATGATTAATAATGTTTTAGAATATTTGTAAAAAAACATAATCGTATGTATAACACATACATATTTGTATGAAACATTATAGAAATGAAGTACATTATATGTAAACAATATATATGTATAATCGCACTTTACAATATGTGTACACTATATCTCCTAAATACATTTTAATCGTGTTACATTTTAAAACAATGATTTAATTAGCGCAAACCGCCTCACACTCTGACCGGAAGAGACATCAAGGGGCCGCCTGGTCAATCTATAATTATCATTAATTACACGTACGCACGTGTGTGTGTGTGTGTGCGGAGAGGCGACTTTCAGGCCATTCCTCGGTTGACCATTGTCCGGAATTGTCCGGACGCGTGACCGAGGCATCGAAGTGGGCGTAACCCGCGTACAGGGGGGGCGTAACCGGGGAGGGGCGTTCCCCTTTCGCCGCCGCCACGCCGAATATCGCGTTTGTTTACGTTTTGTATGTCGCTAGGTGGTAGCACTATCTACTACGCAGGTGGCGACCGTTGACGACGACTTAACTTTGAACTCCCCCCATCTAGGTGGCGACCGTTTTGGGACCTCCTCACGCGTGTTGGAGGTACCATCTCTCTATAGTGATGATAACGCCTTCAGCTATTCGCGCATGCGCTTGTGTCGGTTCCGGTCAGCCGTCAAACAATAGAACAATTAGATGTCCGAAGTCACGTGACTAGTTGTATTAGTTAGCGCGTGTGGTCAACGCGGTGGCATTTCATAAATTATTTATTATTTTGAATTTTTATAAAATAATAACTATAATATTATTATCATTTATTCATTGATATATCAATCAAACTATAGATATAATACTTAAGTACATATACAGTCGAAAGTTGAAAAATAAAGTTGAAAATGTTTTTAACTATATCTAATACTTTATTGACATTAACAAAGATAATAGGAAACTAAAAAACAGAAGAATTTAAAACGTTTTACAGCTAACGTAAAAATAAACGAAAAATAATCTAAAATAAAAATAATATACACAGCTTAGTTAATTACGTCATTGAAATATTCGGTCATGTAATTTAAATAATTGAAGTATAATCCACGCTTAAATTATAATAAATAATAATTTATTGAACATTATATTTAATAAATATATATTATAAATACACAATTATAAATATAATATATCATGAATTATGTGACTATAACATATATGCATAATTTTTCATTACTATATATATCAACACATTATATTTAATACTTATTTATTATAAATATATGCATATATATTAAAGATATATATATATCTTTAATAATAACAACATTACTATTAGTCCCTTATAGCCACAATAAACACTGTTTAAACTACCTGCGTTAGGTTACTCCAATGTTTATGTAAATCTTAAAGAAACTAAAAGAAACATAAGTAATAATTAAATTCCCAGCAAACATTTTTGAGTACGGTTTGGTTATTTTTGAGTACGAATTACGGGTACAGTAACTTACCATACCGGTATTTTGTGGACACTAATACCGGTATGGTAACTTACCAGAATACTCGTATATACCGGTATATAACGGTACATACGTACCGGTACACTTGTACACATAAATACCGGTATATACCGGTACACTTGTACACATAAATACCGGTATATACCAGTACACTTGTACACATAAATACCGGTATATACCGGTACACTTGTATACATAAGTACCGGTATATACCGGTACACTTGTACATATAAATACCGGTATATACCGGTACACTTGTACACATAAATACCAGTATATACCGGTATACATTTACTAGTATATATATATATATATATATATATATATATATATATCAAAACAATGATAAATAAGTCAATATATACTAAACAAACAAAGAGTCAACGATAACTTGAAATCAACAGAAAGATCTTTAAAATACAATATTCCCAGACTAGTGGGTCCTATAATATGTAATTTATACATAATCCCCATGTGTAACATCAGTGATAAATATAACCTAATAAAATACCACTCATATGACAACTTATATATCATCTGAAAACGACTTTACAGTAAAACTATTAAATGAATACAATAATGAGATTACTGAATGGTTTAATAGTAATTAATTAAAATTAAATCCAGAAAATAAGTTCTATATATTCACTTCAAAGGAAATAATCTCCCAATAAATACTACAAACTATCACATAAAAAGTAAAACATATCGGAATGTTAATTGATATAAATCTTAATATGTTTTATAAACGCAAGTCAAATCAGCCAACTATCAATTGCATATCATAATTATAAGAAAAACAATAATATTTAATATGAATGTAAATTTCTAATTAAAAGACTAGTTATTAAGGCTTAAATAAAATAAAGTTATCATCAATAGGAATATTATAATATATATATTTAATATATATATTATAATATATATTAATATATATATTAATGACCACCAAGATCAATAGTACGATCGGCATAACTGAACTAATGCGACAACAACAACCTACTACCAATTAATGTCCGAATTATTTATAAATTACTGGTAACTACACATATTGCATATCATCATAAGGACATACCACACAACATTAATAAAGACACATTCAAGTCCATACGAGAGTGATATATCACATAATCTACAACAAATTGAAAGAAACACAACATCAGAATATTTAGTATAGTGGCACCTGTAGAGGGGAACGAGCTGAATATTGACTTACGATATTGTGAATTGACATCACCATTCAAGAAATTATTAAAAACAAATTTATTTATAATTTACTATGATTTATAAAGTACTTTTTGTTATTTAATATTTCACAGGCATATATTACAATTTTATTTTTATTTAATATTACCATGTTATAAACACTTTTGTTAAATATCATGTAAAAAGTGTATAAATAAAAATAAATAATAATTATAATATACTGTAGAATTGTTAATATATATTTTATTTTTTATAAATTATTATTATGAATTTATATTAGAATATTATACTATGACGTATCTTCACCAGTAGATATGTCGTCTTGGTTCTGTTCATCTTTATTTTTAAGGGTACCTTTATATTATAGTAGATATATATTTAGGTTGTGGTTTAAAACCGACGCCAAAAATCTATGACTAATAGTTTATTCAATATCGAAGCTCGCGCTTTCGTAGTTGAAACGCCCGCCTCTAGATATAGGAGTGTCATACTAGATAAACTACGCCTATAGATATACTACGGATATGTATGTCCTTAGTATATACTACGTGTACAATGTACATGTAGTATATCTCTCTCTCTATACTATATTAATACTCCGTAGTATATCTATAGGCGTAGTTTATCTAGTATGACACGCCAATATCTAGAGGCGGGCGTTTCAACTACGAAAGCGCGAGCTTCGATATTGAATAAACTATTAGTCATAGATTTTTTTGGCGCCGGTTTTAACTATATTTAACTAAACTATTACGAAATATTAAAATGTAAATATAAGTTAGTGGTGCAAGTTTGTCTGTATACAGATCTATAGATATACATAGTAAATCGTGTATATATATATATATATATATATACAATTTACTACAATATGAATACATTAAATATATGGGTATATACTATATAGGCCTACCATAATCCACATTTGCAAAAACATCTAGGTTAAAATATATATAAAAATATATACATATTTATAAAAATAATATATTGATTTATAATTTATAATAAAATGTAACCTTTAATTCTATATTTTGATATGCATTTAAGCATTTGTATGCTTTATATATGGATATATTTATAGCCTCGGAACTTATATCTCCACTCCCGTAATTTTTCTCTAGAATATCTATTGTTAATGATAATTTTATTAATAATATTAAAAAAATGTGAAAAAATATTAAATAATATGAACGATATTTAATTATATATAAATTAATCTTTAAAACTAAATTTACTTTTATTAATAATACATTTTGTATATATAATAATACATTATAATAATACATAAATATATAAATATAATAGCTTAACCTTATTATGTAGGAACTGTTTTCTGAACTCATATTCGTAAAAATGGATAAAATTATAAATATATAGAATAATTTAATATACACGAGAATACACATAATCTAGAAATATAGGTCATGACCCTAGGTAGAGAATGAATTTATATCATTATTTGTATTTATATAATTATTTTTGAGTACAAATCGGTACAGCTGTAATCATATGTAACTAATTGTTTTAAAATTATATTTGTGTACAAATCGGTACGTCTGTACTCGTTTATATTCTTGTTACGGTCGTACTCAAATATACTCGTTTATATTATTATTTTTATTTATATAATTATTTATGAGTACAAATCGGTACAGCTGTAATCAAATGTAGCAAATAATTGTTTTAAATTATATTTGTGTACAGACGTACCGTTTTGTACACAAATATAATTTTATAAATAAATGTATACGGTTGTAATCAAATATACTCATTTATAATCAAAAATACTCGTTTGTGATCAAAAATACTCATTCGTACTCAAAAATAACCAAACCGTACTCAAAAATTTTTGCTGGGTTTACACAAATAATTAAATATTGAGTAATCATATACCAGTAAAATGGAGTAAAAATCAACGATATTCACAAAATGGAGTAACTTAAATATTACTATTAAAATGTAGCACATTTACTATAGATATTTAGTAAAATTCTAGTAGTAAAATAATCGAATTGTACCAGGTATACTTATATTATAATATATATTTAATTCCTATACAAATATTAATTTTATATGTAATCTATTTTTTGTATAGAAAAAATATAATATTTTTACTTTGCTTATATTAATATATCTATTAAATTATTACTAATGTAAATTGATTATAAATTAGTATTTCATTTTATAGTTAAGTTAAAATTCTGAATAAATAAGGTTACTATTTTAAAATCTATATTTTATTATATGGACATTTAATTATAAAATATAAAAGTATTAAATTTGATATCTAAAATAAAATTGTATATACATGTATATATATATATAATGAATTATATTTTATTTATATCAAATATATACAGTGTATATTATACACTGATATTACAAGGTTTATATATTATTAAGTAGGGTTATTACAATAATTGATTATTTGTACTCCATTTTAAAGAAAAATTAACTTAAGTTATTAATTATTAGGCTAAATTTACTAAATTTACTATATTTACTAAATGTTGATTACCTAAAAAATGATGCGTATACGCATAATACATTTAACGAGTGTCATCGTGATAACATGATACATTATAATTTATGATTAAATTATAAATTATGATTAAATATGGTAATTGGCAATATTATGAAATTACATCTATTATCAATGATTATTATTATAATAGAATGATTTAATCATGCGTTTAATTGGATAATTTCATTTTTATTAATTTAATATTTGAGGAATATATCCTCAAAATGTTCTTTACCACTAAAAGGTATGTTTTCTTGAACTATGTATCTTAAGTATTATCCCACTACCAATATTTCCGGTGTATCTCAATTGTATACAAGCAAGTTAACTATAGTTAACTTGCTAAAAATCACGTTCTAACAAACATTTCCGGACATTATTTCCGGAAATACTGGTAGTGGGATACCCCCTTCATAGAAGTAAATATAGCTTTCAGAAGAATATAATTAATTTGTATACAATTTTTATTATGTATAAATAATCATTACATCTTTATTAATATTGTTATTCTCCCCTTCCATTTAAATAAGATGCATATTAGATTTTACCAATGTCATCTCATAATTTTAATAACCAGTAATTATAAATTCTGGGATATTATCACGATTAGTTTTTAAAAATGTTTGATACATTTATAACAAAACACTGTGTCCTTCTCATTACAACAATGAATCCATTGCCATTTTTTATATTTGTTTTTTTTTTTCTGGAATAACAAAGTTTTATATTTGCTATTACGACAATAAACATATTTTGTAATATATCTTACATCTGGCTGCAGTCAGGTTGGAAGGTTTTCAAACGATCTTCTCTTTTAGCGTTTTCAATTATTTAAGTTTTAATCTTAGACGATGCAACGTTAACATTTAAACTTGTTGTTGCAACATTTGTTTCTTCGATTATAAATGATTGATAATATTTATTTTTTAATTTTAAAATTATAATATCCATGGATAAATACTAACAAATTATTTTTTAAATTATTTGATTTTGATATTAATTTTCAACAATATAATTAAT
This sequence comes from Osedax fenrisi, assembly GCA_964019155.1. Classification (NCBI taxonomy): domain Eukaryota; kingdom Metazoa; phylum Annelida; class Polychaeta; order Sabellida; family Siboglinidae; genus Osedax; species Osedax fenrisi. The sequence continues at coordinate 26,511,081 of OZ025244.1, read as the reverse complement.
ATTATTAATAATGATATAAGGGAATTTAAAAAATCGTTTAATTTTATTTATTATAATATTCCTATTTAATATTCCTTATTATAAACTGTCATCATTTTTTATTATTGCATGAACTTATGTCCATATTTTATTACAAATAATTACATTAAATCTAATAAATATTAATTTATATTGTGATCTAAGACTTTAGAAGTTAAGCACTATATTTATAATATTCTCACTAAAAAAATAAGATTATATTATTGTAAATATTAATATTACATTTTCTTTAAATTATTAACAAATTATTAAAATAATAAAATTATTTTAAAAATTAGCACAAGAACAGGGGGGTTCAAAGATATCCGGACCCCCTTATCAATGAATGGGGGGGGAGGGGGTCCGGACACCCACGGCCCCTTGTTCCTGGCCTATTAGTGGTAGTAGAGTTAGATATGTAGGTTATGTTATATTAAGCTATCTTTATTCGAATTGTATTATGTGTACTTATATCATTAATATATACTTGTAAATATATATATGTGTGTGTGTGTATATTGCATTTTATATATTGTAGACATATTCTATTATATATAATGCATAGTTCTTTATACACCAGTATATATACTGTTGTATATATAGTGGTCAAATAACACATGTAATATATATATTATAATCACTGATATACTACAGTATATATATATATATATATATATATATATATATAACATATCACATGTTCACTATTATAACCTACCTGTATATTACCCGTGTAGCAATTTACAACATATAGGTAACAATAGCAAAATGTCACGTGACGAATACCACGTGACAGGTTCCGATACTATATGACGAGAAGAAGCCGAGACAAGAAGCCGAGAGAAGCCGAATAAGAAGTGGTGGTAACGAGATCCTTTACAATAAGCACCTTAACTATATATCGATTAGTGAACCCATCGTGTATCTAACACATGCTGTACACGCACCTATAATGTACACATGTGTGCGATGTACGTGTGACATGTGTGTGTGATAAGTACATTATCGGTGATAGTACTTCTAGAGAACCCTGGAGGCTTTTAAAGTATCATTTTATTTAACTATTATAATTTCGATTTTTAAATTTTCTCATTTAAAATTTTAGTTTTTTAAATTTGTTTTAATATTACTTATTTAGTTAATATAGCCTCTCTCTTGTGGTTATGTGTACGCTTTCCGATTGTTATAATAATCGTATTCATACAGTTACATCATTTTTAAATGATATGTCAATAATCATATACGATTGGTATACTATGGTAACTTATTTGTGATTATCATTTGTTATGTCTCTTTGTTTTCATACAATAACGTGTTACCTATCCATCTATGCATATGTACACATGTATTAAATAAAACTACATCATATTACAATACGTATACGTTGATATGTTCGTTATTGTCTATGTGTAGTCCTATATAACTATATATATATAGTAATTGGACTATAGTACAATAACGTTAGCAATACAACTCGCCTTCATGGAATCTAGACATATTCGTATTACTTATTACTTAAATGTTATTAATAATACATATATTTCTAGTATATTGTTATTTAATATTATTATGTAATATCGTAATATTGTTGTGTGCATGAGTTATACGAAATTTATAAAATATGAAATAACAATGAAATGTGATATATAATAATATAATCGATGCTAAATATCAAATTTAAACGAAACTAAAGAATTCGAGAACTTTGTCGTAAATTCAAGAACAGCCGGGATAATCCCAATATTCTATTTAGACAAGTTTCTACGACTTTAGTCGGCGTATTATCATCCCGTTTATTAATGTTTATTAATATTATTATTAATATATTAAACATATTTGTAAATTTCAAAATGTTATGATCATAGGTAGCCATCTTGTTTACCGAAAGGTAGCAACAAAATACACGTATTCGGTCTAGCCGTTGTCAACCATTATCAACCCGCACAGTATACCGCATACTCGTATACGGCCTATATGTCATACGCGTGTGCGCGCGTTCAGTGTATACACTGGACATGCGTAGATGTGCCCGTGCGCATGTCATGTGTATACGCACCATGGTGTATGCATGTGTATACGCACCCCATACACTACATCTTCCACGGACTGGTGACACCTCGCTTGTGTCAAACACCTCCCGGTCCATTAGTATGTCGGACATCTGGCATCGTATTTATATGTATATAGGGGAAACTAGTATTTAGTAGTGGAATAACACAGTAACGTATTATAGTGTCTATAGATGTAGCAGTCCAATTTCTTCACGGGATATATTTTATAATTAATTGTATACAAATATATAAATATGACTAATGCATTTTTATATATAAACATATATAAATGTATATATATATATATATATATATATATATTTATGCATTTATATATATATAATGAAGAGTTCGATATTATACGAATGGTAACATTTTATTATTAATTATTCAAAAGAATGTATTAATTTTAAGATATATTAAATAATAAATAAATTCCGTTATTATTTAGTTTTGTAAAACTAAGACTGAAGTGGGTTAACAAATGTCAAATTAATTGTAACGTATATGTATTAATAATTGTGAATATTTGTTTAATACTAAATAATACATGATTCTACAACGAAATGGAGTCTATGGTATAATTGATGGTGACTCATTATCGCTATTTATATCATATGTTGATTGATTTCATATATAATATTAATATATTACTATATATATAGTTTAACAGACATATATATAATGTATATATATATATATATATATATATATATATATATATAATCAACTCTCGATACATAAGACTATATACCTCAGAACCCCGCTCAGAAATGTTAAAATGCTAGTTTAGTTATGTACCTATATAAATAGGATAATTCTACTTATTAGTAATCAAATATAATTCCAACATATAAGGATAATTCATTATCTCTGAAACTCGATATTTCAGACACATTTATTCGAACCCTTGTCATTTGAAAGATTGAGATTCATTGTATTGTTATCATCAGATTTGGTGTTAACAAGCATGTCATCGTAGTTAATAAGCAGGTCATGTAGAAGGTCACCATTAAAATTAAACTTTATCATTTTTTACAAGTCACAAAAATACAATAGCCATAGGAAAATAATTCCCTACAAAAATAATAAAATAATATAACATATATTTTATAACTTTATAGAATGATATCAAAGGTGACTTCCTCTTTACACTAAATATAATTATGAAAGATTTTAACAAATGATCAAAAATCATAATGTAACATATACAAATATAATATTAATGATAGATTAATAATAAATTAATAATATATGTACATATATGTATATATATATATATATATATATATATATATATAAATATTGATATATATTACAATGAAGAGATAGGTATACTAATATACTATTGATATAAGATGTTGTATAATTAGCTCTATAGGAAACCACCGCAACGCGTCACTAACAAGACATACAGACAGCCCGACGCCCGCACTCTCTCATTACGTAACCTGTCCTGCGAGTGTCATGCGCACACGACGCCTCCATTATTGCATAGTCATCACCTGCAGCCTCTCTCCGGCCGAGACCACGTGTTCTCTCGTGACGCAATCATCCACTTGATCGTTAGGTGGCGCTGCGGTCGCCCGGTGTTGGCGCTACGGTCGCTAGGGTACCGAACCGTTGTTACGTAATATCACGTGTTGTAATGAGATAGGGCGCGCGCGCATGCGTAGCCTACTAATGAGTTAATAATCGTATCTAACTATAGCGTTATAGTTACTATCTGTAGATAAACGTAATATACCAGAGCTTTCAGACTATTTAGAATATTGAAAATATGCACGATTATTAGTTATTAATATTAATATTATTATTATAACAAAAAAATAATAGAAAGGTTTTTTGACTCAATGAAAACGATAGACGTTTATATGCGTCAAGTTGAAATAATAAAACAAATAAATAATTACACGAATAATAATAAATTTAAAAAGAAGAAATTATAATAATAACATATATGAATATAGTCGACATTTAAAAGTAATAAAATATGATATGGTCCGTAATTCATCGGGAAGACTGTTCCAGTACTTCGGAGCAGCAACAGTTACAGCAATATCTGCATACATAGATGAGACAAACGGCACAGAGAGTTTCATCAGCTCACATTTGCGACTCGGACGAGTAGTTGCTCGAATTACGAGTCCGTTTGATAGGTATGACGGAACTCCCATATATATAGATAGCCTTGTGAGTAATGCAAAGAAGACGAAACTTGCATATATCTCGAAACTTCAACAAACCTTAGAGTCGCCATTATGGAATGTATATATATATATATGGTTATATCATTACGCTTTAGCTTAAATAATATGCGAACAGATCTACGATGTATTAAATCGAATTTTTTCATCAATTTTTTGCGGAATGTTAATGAAAAGCGAATTACAATATATAAGTCGACTAAATATTAATGAATATAATAATGATTTAGTTAAAGTAAATGTTAGCTTAGAACGAGCCTTGCCTATATTATACAGGAAATAATTAGCAGTGCGGATAGTGTTTGATATATGTACTGAGTAATCTAATGAATTATTTATAGTAAAATCTAGAGTAGTGATGGTGTTTGAGATAGGAAGTGAGATAACGAATGGATGGGTGAGAGTAATTGAAGAAATATATCTAGAAAGTATAATGCTATCAGTTTTAGTAATATCTAATGGAAGAGAATTACAGGAAAACCAAGAGATCAAATCATGAATACTGTCAGAAATTGAAAGTTGAATTATGTCAATATCAGAACCAGGTGGAAATAAAGTATAAATGTGTAAGTCATTAGCAAAGAGATGATAATGAATATATAGGTATTTAAAAAAATTAAATTAATGTGTAGAATATACAAAATAAAAATAATCGGACCCAGAACCAAACCAGTACTGATCCTTGAGAAACGCCACGAGTGTGATAAAATGGAGCCGACAAAGATGACTTGTTCTTTACTGAAGATATTCTATTAAATACAAATGACATCAACTAGTTGTGAACTTGTCCATGAATACCTATTTCACGTAGACGGTAAGAAATAATCCTATGATTTAACGTATCGAAGGCACTAGACAGATCAAGAAGAACCAAATAACAAGAAGCATTATTATCCATAGATAGTATAATATCGTTAAACAAATAATAAGAATTGTTGATTACGATAATGACTATGAACACTATACGTACAGTACGTTTCTTACCACAATTAACTTATCGGATATACGATTTAGCATTTTAATGAGATTTTCGTTGAAACACTGTACGCCTAATATCATATATAATTTCGAGGTAATTCTTAATGGATAATTCATTGAATCACACATAAACATATCATTAGTTACATGTTCTATAGAATATAGTATTTAAAGTGTATTCACTAGATATACGATGGTTTCATATTGTTAAAGTAACAGATTTTCATATGACCATTGGCTTCACAAAATCATTGATATATAGCAATGATAACTATATATAGTATTATAATAATATTTATAATTAATATTTCAATATTTATAATTTTTAATATTATAAACTAATATGAAATATCATGGTTATATGTGTGATTGTTTTTGTAATAATAATATCATGATATATATATATTATATTATATATAAACATATATTTTGCGTATACGTAAACGCAAAATATTACTATTATAATACATAATTCGAATCACCCGGAGTGCAATTGTCACTTGTGTTTACTACGAATGTGTACCGCCTACCATATACTACACACACACACACACACACACACACACACACTAGAAGCGATAGTAACAATGATGCTATTGTAGTGGGTGTGGCTGGAGCGCGAGAGTACGAGCGATGAGATTATCTCTAATCGCTCGCTAATCGAATTGCATTCTGGGAATTTAACGTTTACCACGTGTGAGCTATGCATCGTATCACGTGTGTTGCTCGTCACGTGATACTATTCGACTTACTATATTAACATATAGTATATATGTGTGTGGGCTATATATTCACCACATGTGTTCACTTGTATACTATGTAATATATAGTAAATATATGCATACTGAAAATATATATGTATAGATCTAAAGATACTATGTATCTTTATAATATATTTGTTGGTGATTTTAATTTTCATTATGGTTATTTAATATCCCCTCATTTTGGATTCAAATCTTTAATTACTTATTTATCGCTAAAACAACATGTCCTATAGGATATATATGTACATATATGTAAAACCTAATACTTAGGAAATACATTAGACTTAATTTTAATAAATTTAAATTTAGATATTGTATATGGTATACCAATTAAATCAAAATTATTAATTGATCATTTTACTATTACCTTCCGAATGAAATTATCTGATACAAAAAGAAAACGCTTATTAATTAATTATAGATACCTTAAAATTGAATATTAATGATTTTTCTAATGACATTATCAATTCACTTTAAAATTGTAATCTAAATATTGGTTACATAAATAGTTGTATTCTAAATTTATTATATATATATTCACACATTAGTTTTGTAGTTATAATACATGATAATTGTCCATGATTTAATAGTGAATTGCATAACATAAAAAGACATTAACGAAAACTTGAAAACTTATATAAGATTAAATCTCTAATGAAACATATAATAAATTTGCTAATTATAGGTATTTTTATTGGGTACAGGTACTTTTAGTTCCTTTGAAAATAATACTAGATATTTTTATTATTTTATAAACTCCTTTACTAAAACTGTGTCGGTTATATTTTCTACTCTACCTAATTTAATATTATGTTCTAATTTTGTTTTAGGATAAAGTTTCAAATATTATTTATAAAATTAAGCTTATAACAAATAATGTGGCTTTTATGTTATTGATTGAATGTTTATTTAGACACTTAAATAAATCATAAATGATTTCTCAAAAGTGTATATAATAGAATACAAATAATAAAAGTAGGTAAACAATAAATACCAATAATAATAATACAATAAAATAGAATAAGCCGTACGGAAATTAATTAATAAAATAATAATGACAAACAATATTAGTAATTCAGGTTCCCAACTGAGATCAATTGTCGTATATATTTCATGAATGTTTTATGCGATTTTATGGATCTAATATAGGGCGGGAGTGAATTCCATAGCTTAGGACCAATATAACTCAGTGCCCGAGTATTCATTTTTGAGGGACGTAGAATAGGGGTAGATAGAAGGTGAGATGCATGGTTTCTAAGTGATGGAAGGGGAGCTCTTTTTACAAGAGAAGCAGAAATATATGAAGGGCAATTTGAAGAGTATATTGAGGAATGAACAATAGATAATATGCGATAAGCAGAGCGTTTGTTAAATGTGAACCATGGAGATAGGTGTTGGTATGAGGAAGTAGAGGAATGATCTCGAATACGTAGGTTATATGTTGTACGGATTGATGAACGAATAACTCGATTTAAGGGAGAGATAGATGATAATGGAAGATTTATAAGGATTGAGGAACAGTAATATATACGTGAGAGTACAAGGGAATTAACTAGAGTTTTAGTAAGAGATACAGTAATTGATGTTCGTATTTTTCTAATTCTAAATAGATGATAATTTGCAGATTTAGTGATGGCAGTAATATGAGGAATGAAGGAAAGAGTAGAATCAAAAATTACACCTAAGTTAGATGCAGTAGGAGAAGGAGATATTACAATATTATCAATAAGAAAAGGAGGGAAGTAAGTTGGTGATGGAGAAAGATTCAACAATTTAGTTTTGGAGGTATTAAGGAGAAGATTATTAGAAATAAGCCATTCTTTAATGTCATTAGCACAATTAGAGAGTTGATTATTGAGACCTGGTGATGAATTAGTTGGAAGAAACATATATAGTTGTATGTCATCTGCATAAATATGGTAATATATATTTGGATATTTAGATATTATGGATGGTAATGGGTATAAATAAATTGAGAAAAGTGAAGGACCGAGTACTGATCCCTGGGGAACAACATATTTCATAGGAGAAGGGGAAGAAAAATAATTATATATTTTTACACTGCTACTACGGTCAAATAGATATGAAGTAAACCATGAGAGAGCAAGGTCTCTAACTCCAAGCAGGTGTAGACGGGACAGTAGAATGTTGTGATCAAGCGTATCGAAAGCACTGGATATGTCCAGCATTACTAGTTGACAGCAGTTTTTAGTATTAATGGTAGAAGTGATTACATCAATTACGTTTAGTAGTGCTGTTTCTGTGGAGTGTCCTCGGCGAAAACCACTTTGTTGAGGAATATGGAGATTATTGGCCGTTAAATAGGAGATTAGTTGACGAGAGACAACCCTTTCCAAAATGTTACTCACCAAAGGTAGCTGAGAAATTGGGCGATAATTGAGAAGTGAATCAGGATCGAGTGAAGGTTTTTTAAGAATGGGAGTGATTATTGCTTGTTTAAAAATTGAAGGTACAGTACCGGAATTTAGGGAATATGAGATGATGTTACAGATAGTTGGACATAGATAATCGGAGTAAAGTTTAAAAATAGATAGTGGAACAGGATCGGAGGGAGATATCGAAGAGGATGCATTTAGTAGTTTAGATATGAGAGATATATGTGGCGGACGAAAAAAACTTAAGAAAACAGATATAGGTGGGGTAACTATGATTGAAGGATAATTGGCAGTAAGTGTATGGTTATTGATCTTTATTATGATGGAGTCAATCTTATTAGAAAATGTTTTGGAGAAAAGACAGCTTAATTGTAATGGAGAAATGTTAATCATAGATGGTAGTAATGCTGGTTTTGGGGGAGATAACAACTTATTAGCTAGTCTGAAAAGTCGTCGGTTATCAGAAGCAAGATCATTTATAACCTGAGTGTAATAGCTAGATTTGGCATAGGAAATTGCTAACTTGTAGATCTTACGTTGCTCAATGAATGAAGCTCTAGAAGATGAAGATCTCAAGGATATGTATATTATTTCATATTTACGAAGTGATCGTTTCAAGGACATGAGGTGGGAAGTAAACCATGGGGTATCAGGATGTAGAGTTACTGATATAGTTTTTGAAGGCGCATGTTTATCGATAAGATGGGATAGTATGGAATTTAATACAACTGGAGAATAACAGTAGTCACCTAAAGCAGAATGTAAGTCAGCTAAGAATATCATGGGATTTATATTCTTAATGGGTCTGTATGTAATACGTGTTTTCTGATTAAGAGTGATAGTAAAGTTAGTTTTGAATGAGATAAGGAAGTGATCGGAAAGTAGATCAAGCCTAGAAATATTACTCACCATGAGTTCAGAATGGAGAGAACTGGAGAATACAAGATCAATAATATTGCCATTTATATGAGTTGGGAAATTGACATGTTGTGATAGGGATAATGAATTTGTTAAATTAGTGAACATAATATGTGGATTTGAGGTAGCATTAAAATGATAGTTGAAATCACCAAGTATAATAGGGTGGTATGTGGGTGAACTTATGAGATCAGTAGCAAGATCGTTAAACTCACTTAGAAAGGAAGCGAATTCTGGTTTTGGCGGTCTATAAATGACAGTAATGGATATAGATTTGTGTTTTTGGGTGAATGATATGGTTAAGCAGTCAGAGTAGGAGAAGTTATGGGATATGGATATACATGGTAAAGGTAGAGAAGTTTTTACGAGGAAGCCAACCCCACCACCACGACCTGATAATCGTGGCGATAAGATTAATGTATAACCAAAATTGTGAAATAGGGCAAATATGTCGGAATCATCTTGAGAGATCCATGTTTCCGTTAAAGCTATAATACTAAAATTGGACTTTTTAAGGAATGGTAATAAGAGTGAGGCATTGGAACGAAGAGAACGAATATTTATTAGGGCAATGTGTTCAGATAGTCATGCAGATTTAGTTAGAGAGGGTGTAGAAATATGATTAGATTTTAGTGAATCAACAACTGGGACACTTAGGATGGTGGAATTATTTAAATCAATAGATGGAGTTGATGTTACAGGAATATAGGGGGAGTTGGAATTTTCAGAAGGGTTATTAGGTGTGGGGTCTGAATTAGTATTAATGGAGAGATTAATAAATGAGTGAACGGAAGATTTATATTTAAGGTAGGAAGATTCCCAGTGAATAAGGAGAGTTGGAGGTATGGTAATTGGTGGAAGAGACCAGTCAATATAATTATATATAAGTCGTAATTCAAATGACTTTGTATATGTATTAAATATAGGTTTAGTATGTATAGGGGTTAGTTTTAATATATATGCATGATAAAGGATTTTACCTAATAAACGGGTTTTATAAGGTAGGGAATTTCGTATGTATAGGTGTGAGAATCGGGGATTAACTTTAGTAGATCTAAATCTACTGAAAAACATGTCACAAAATGATTTACTAGAGAACTGGATGATTGCATTGTTGTGTTTAAATTTGACTATAGAAATACATATTTTAGGCAGTAGCATATGTATAAGGATTGATGAAATGAATTCAGTATTCATATCAGAGGGATTTAAATGTTCAATGACAAGTGAATTGTTACGAATAATATTATTTAGTTGAAGTTTACGAGGTATGGGAAGAGTATAGGGTATGGTAGAAATAGGAGGTACATGATGGACGATAGGAGATTTAATAGGGGTAGGAGAGGAAGATGATATAATAGCAGATGCATACGATTTATGATAAGGGAAAGGTGATTGGATATTAGCGGTTATAAAGGATGGGGGGAAAGTTTTAAGTTCCATAAGTTTGGGAATTCGTAATAGGGCAGGTATAGGAGGTCGGATGGGGGGATTATTACGATGTATAGGAGTAGGGGTAACTAGAGGAGAGGAGAATGTAGTAGATGTATTTGATGAGGTGTTTAGGAGGCAAGAGGGACATGTAAATGTGAAATTAGGGGAAGAAAAAATGGCAAGGGCATATGATGGAGGGGGACCATTGATATGAGTCCATGATTTGGATATAATTGATGCTGGGAAGAGGCATACATGGTGGTAGAATGATTTACACGAGCTACATGGTAGGTCAGAGCTAGAAGCAGGTTCATTGCAATAATTACATACAACTGCCATTATATATACACTTGCTAGCTAATAGATGACCTCGAGTAAAGTAATATATATAGGTATTATATAATAATATAGTAAGCAGTGAAATGAAGTCGACTCCACGTATATGATAGATTCTCCGGTATGGTGGAAACTCTTCGTGCGGGTAGATTCTACGGATAGGCGACCGATTCTTCAGTACAGGACCAGTACCTCGAAAGATTAAGGACAATGAGGGCAGCGAATAGAACACGTAAGTAGTTACATAACCTCAGTGAAAAAGGGTAGTCCAGCTACCCGTGCATGAAGTCCTAGGGGATATCTCCAGGAACGTAGAACGTAGTGTACGATCTTGTATAGTGCACACTATACACAGTGTACACTATACGAAACACAATATGTGTAGTGTATAGGATTTAAATATAATGTGCAGAATATTATTGATAAATTCTATAGAAATCAAATAATTGTGTATGAATAGAAATTGTTATGCTACATTTGTATGAATTAAAACACGTCTGGTCAGTTCGAATGCAAAAGTAAAAGTCATGATATTTAAGTTATGATATTTTACTTTGATGTGGTGTATATTTCGAATCATTTTCTTTTACTTCTTTCTCTGATGTGTTAGATATTATGTTGGCTTCTAAATCGTCTTCTCCAATTGATCCATTGCCTCTATCTCTTTTTCATAAGCTTGCTTTTATACTAACTCCATTTATTTTAATATTATTAACATTTCTCTCCGTTCTGTTAATGTACCTTCATCTTTAAAACATACAATAATAAAACCTATTCTAAAGAAACTAGTAAGAGATAATGAGTGTTTATCTAATTATATATAATTGGTCTATAAACCAATATCTCAATTACTTTTTAAAAATAAAATATTAGAAATAATAGTTTCCAAGCAATTAATTAATTATCTAAAATTTAAATTCATTATTTGATTTTGGAAAAAGTGCATATAGGAAATGTTATAGTCCTGAAACACGTCTTCTCTCTATTTTTTATGATTTTCTTAATAAGCTTGATAATAATTCTAATATACAGTTTACTTTATTATATATATATATATATATATATATATATATATATGTGGCATCGTATACTATTGCTCATTCTATTTTAATTAAACGTATTAAATATATTGGTATTGTAGGTATTCCTCTGGTTTGGATTAAATCGTACTTAACTGAAAGAAAATATTCAATAAAAATGTATAACCATTATTCATCTACTTATAAAATATATTTTGGAGTGCTTCAAGATGTGTATTAGATCTTTTCGATTTTCCCATTATATCTTGTCTCTTAAAAATAGTATATATAATTTTCCCTCTGTAAAATATAATATTTTTACTGATGATATTCAATTGTATAATGAGTTACAATAATAGCCAATTCATCTGATAATATATATCTAATTGATTGTATTAATATGGTTAACAATATTTTTTTTTACCAAATAGTTAATGTTACTTAATGTTGAATATGAATACAATTTAACTTCTAAATATATGTAGAACTTTATCAGTGTTTCCTTTTGTTATCATTGACTCTGTCATAATTATTCTTTGCAATAATATTAAAAATATTGGTTTTATTTTAGTTGTTTACTAACTTGTTTTCCGATCAGATAGATAATGTGTGTATATCTACTAATTATCAATTGTATAAAATACGATCAATAATGAAATTCTTACATTTTAGAATTTCTAAAATGTTAATAGAATCATTAGTTATGTCACGTATAAATTATTATTTCTCTCTATATCATGGCATTCCTGCTTATTCTATAGAATAGTATACTATAGAATACTATAGAATAGTATACTAAATATTTAGATTATTAGATAATCGATAATAGTTTTACATCGTGTAACATTATATGACCATGAATTTGTCAATTATCACTTAATTAATTCTAAATGGTTAAATATTTATCAGAGATCTACCTTCAGACATTTAAATCTAATTTTTAAGATACTAAAGATATATCTTCCGAGTTATTTGATTGACCTCCTACAATTCAGAGTTTACAAGAGGTATATATGAAACTATTCTACTCGGCTATTACTAAAGAGGAAATACAAGCTACCAAAATAAGATAAACAATATTTCAGTGTAGCTGCAGCCGATCTAAGGAATGCGTTGCATATGACCTAAAGAACTAATTTAAATTATTCGTTGTTTAAATCTAATCCATTATTATTAATTCGTAAAAATTAATTGTATTATATTCAACTGATTTATATTATTTATATATATTTTGTACACAATAAAGAACGTTTAACGTTATTTTTGTGTTTAAACATTCGTTTATTCATATCTATGAGGTAAGTTATATATATATATATATATATATATATATATATATATATTTATATTTATAAATCTATATATAAATAGTAATGTCAGTAATTACTATATATATAATAGAAAAAAATGAAGTTATGTATTAATATTAATAAACAAAGTTATAATTAATATATTATTGATTATTTTTTTAATTATACATTTAAAACTTCTCGATTATTTAAGGCGGTGTCATTGGCGAGTTTACATGGGTAAAAGAGATAGGGCAGTTGTAAAGGCAGATGTAAACGTTTATAAAACACTATAACGACATGGCTATTATACGTGTTGACAGTATTTCATCGCTATTAGCATACTATTATGATATATGTATATACTGAAAGAATATTACATATATATTTATATTTACATATATATTTGTATATATTTTGTAATATATAAACGAAATATGAATTATAAAATGTGTATTAGCAAGTGATGACTCTCCTTGTAATTTCGCGTAAAATAAATAATAAAAATAAAACACGACAACAATGGTTGTGCACAAAAAAACGAAAAACTATAGTTTTAGCTATAGCGATGATATCCAGTTACACCACTTACTTTACAAACACACGTTACTAATACCGTTACAATTACTACTACTGCTACTAACACTGCAACTGACAGTACTATACTATCAGTGTTAGTATACTAATATTGATATATCAGTAGTAGTATACAGTGTTAGTATACCAATATTGACACAATCACAGATACATATACTGATACTGTATACATTATTATACTAATACTGAACCATATACTGATAATGACATTGACCTAAATACTTCACGACAACGCATATATATACATTTTAAATTCAATTATTTTTTTTAGAAATTGGCCCATGCTCAATCAAACAACTCAATGACCCATATCGGGTCATTGAGTATATAGGCATTGACCCATATGTTGGGAACCACTGATATAGATAATTTGTTGATAATTACGATATTACTTTTGAGTGCGATGAAGTACATATTGGAACTCATTTTAAATTTTGGAGCACATTATTAAATAATAAATCTATATCTTTCAGATTTTAATTCGTGAATAATACTGTAGATAATACACATCCTATAAGTTTTAGTGAATTTCAGGAATGCTCTAATGATGGTGCACTCGTTATACCGCTATAACCCTATAAACCCTATACCTCGATATATCGCTAACATTAAGAATATGAGTGAACTAAAATAGGTTTAAAAAACTAAACTGCTCGTATTAACGTGTACTTATTAACATCGATTTCACGATCTATATTTAAATCTGGATTGACTTTATTAATACCTAAATATAAAAATACTAGAGATCCTCCAAAATGTAGGCATATTACTAGTCATCATTAATAAATAGGTTATTTCATAAAATACTAGTTAAACGTATTGAAAATACCATAGTGTTGGATCCTCGTCAAAAGGCATTCATTAGAAGAGACGGTATTACTGAGAATATATTTTATTAAAGAATATTATATATCAACATAAACAAACACCGTGTCTTTAAAAATATGCATACTCGATGTATCTAAGGCATTTGACTCAGTTTCTCACGATGCTATTATTTCTATTGCTAATAAAGTGGGATTATCCAAAACAATCTTAGAGCACATTAAATATTCTTACACAAATTGTAATACTCAGACAAAATATAAGAAAGGTATATAGCCTAGTATATAAGTTAATCGCAGCATAAAACAAGCTGAACCCATGTTAACCTTATTTTTTAATGCAGTAATTGATTACGTTACTTCTGATTTACCCAGTTCTATTAGCATACATAATAATAGCACCATTAAATATATGGCATTCGCTGATGATCTTGTACTCTTTGTAAAACATGAAAATAGTCTTCAAGCACAAGTAGATCATGTTTTACATAGACTTAAATACTGCGGGATTGGTATTAATCCAGCAAAGAGTGCAACTCTTAAAATTATTATCAACCCTAAGAAAAATCAGCGGATCTCTAATCCATATAACTTTATAGTAATTGATAATATTTTCCTTAAACCCTTAAAATTGATGATACATATAAATACTTAGGTATCGAAATAATATCTATAAATAATACAAATAATACAATAGTAATATAGTTAACATCTAAATTAATATTAATAACCAAAGCATTATTAAAAACTTAACAAAAACTTGATATACTATTTTTTTTCTTTTACCAAGTTTATTACATAGGCTAACTTTCTCTAATATATATCTTAATTAATTGAAAACTATAAATATATCAATTAGGTATTTTATTAGACGGTGGTTTCGACTATACAAGGATACCTCTCTTGGTGTATTTTATGCACGTTGTAGTATTGGAGAATTATCGATTACCCATATATTTTTAATAATACCAGTTATGCACCTGTAAGATCCTTAGATACTGTTAATTAATATCAAAGACAATCAATAAAGGGGCGTTAACTTTCCCTCTCTCAAACTAAATAACTATAACTTAAATATAACTAATTACTGCTGTCGACTGAAATTCAGGTTAGCAACTAGTATATTGGTAGTTATATATACAGAAACCAAACATGTTATATGTTGACAGCCAACATTTTTTTTATATTATCCGCAAAAAAACGTATATTTATGTAAAATTGTAAAAATTTTATTATTATTTTTTTTGTGAATTTTATTATTTATTATTATTTTGCGAAAACGTAAGTTATATATATATATTAATTAAAAAAAATAAAAAATTATAATAATAATACATAGTAGTTATAGACAAATTATAGATGAAACGTAATTTTGTAGTATAATTTATTTAGTATATTGTGATTTTTGTTTTAGTGTATCCTATGTCACTCCACTAGCAAACATACCGTATGAGAGATGCATGTTTAATACAAGAAATCAAAAGGAGAGTGAAACGTTTGATCAATACTTGACTGAACTAAGAAAGTTATCTAGCAGTTGTAAGTTTGACACAATAACCCCAGATGAAATATTAAGAGATAGATTAATATAAGGGCTCAGAAACGAGAAAATAAAGAAAAGACTGTTAAAAGATAATGAGTTAACATTATTAACATTAATAAGAATATGTCAATCTGAAGAAATTAATTTACACCAGAATAACATATTATATACAGAAGAAACAGTACATCAAATGAGGAAAAGCTATCAGAAGAAACAAATGTATAGTAAGGATGTACAACAAAGCAGGAATGATAGCAATAACAAACAAATAAAGAAGCTATCCAAGTGTAAATATTGTGGACTAGAACATATTTGGAAAAAAGAAAAATGTCCATCATATAAGAAAACTTGTGGAAAATATGGAGAATGAAATCATTTCAAAATCATGTGCAGGAACAAAGAAAATAAAAATGAATTACATTGTATATATACTATGAAAAATGAGCGAATAGCTAGCATAGATAGTGTAGCTGAAGAAGACTGTGTGACAGTCAAAACAAAATATGGAGAACTAACATTACAAATAGATACAGATGCTACGTGTAATGTAGTACCAATGCATACATATATAGCCTTGACAAAGGATAAAGAACTAAGATTGGTCGAAAAATCAAATACAAAACAGATCACAGTATTTGGAGACAAAACCTGGCCTGTTCATGGCGAAATGATAATGGAAATAACGAGAAAAGGAAACAGTTGCTTAATTAGAATATTGATAATCAAAGGAAATAAATGTCACTCAATATTAAGCAAAAAGGCATGTATTAAGCTAGGGATATTAAAGATAATGGACAATGATTCCATTAATCAGATAGAATATATAACAAGGAAACTGGATAAAGATAGTATTATAGATGAATACAATTAAGTATTTAATAATAAAATTGGTAGATTAGAAGGAGAACATGAAATTAAATTAAAAACAGATTCCAATCCTGTTAAACATGCTCAGCGGAGAGTACCTATACCAATATTAAAGGAAGTGCAAGAAAAATTAAACGAGTTAGAGGAAACAGAAATAATAACGAGAGTAACTGAACCAACACCTTGGATATCATCAATGGTTGTGGTAAAGAAGAAAATGGGAATTTGAGAATTTGTTTAGATCCGAAATATTTAAATGTATGTATTGAACGGGAAAATTACCCATTACCAACTATAGAAGCAATTGCGGCGAAGCTCAACAAAGCACAATTATTCACAGTGTTGGATGTCAAAAATGGCTTTTGGCACATCAAACTAGAAAAATAATCTAGTATTTTAACAACGTTTAACACATCTTTCGGTAGATATAGATGGTTAAGAATGCCATTTGGAATATGTTCCGCACCTGAAATTTTCCAAAGAAAGATGAACGAACTAATAGAAGAAATACCAGGAATTGAAGTGATAGCTGATGACTTCTTAGTAGTTGGTTGCGGAGATACAATAGAAGAATCAACTATAGATCATGATAAAAAACTACGTAGCTTCTTAAGAAAATGCACAAAAGAGAAAATACATCTTAATATAGAAAAGATAAAACTACGAGAAAAAAAAGTTACGTATATAGGGCATACATTATCAGCAGAATGCGTAAAACCAGGAGAAGATAAAGTGAAGGCGACAATACAAATGCCAACACCACAAGATGTTACTGGGATTAAAAGATTTCTTGGTATGATCCAATATATTGACAAATTTATCAAAAATCTGAATACAAGAACATAAAACATGAGAAGATTAACAAGAAAGGATGTTCCGTGGAATTGGACAGAAAAAGAAGAAGCTGAAATGAATGACTTAAAGAAAGCAATAACATCAACACCAACCCTAAGATACTACGATGTTAGCAAAGATGTATTGATACAGTGCGATGCATCTAAATGTGGGTTAGGAGTTGTTTTGTTACAACAAGGAAAACCAATAGCGTATGCATCGAAAGCGTTAACGGAAACTGAGATTCGTTATGCACAAATCGAAAAGGAAATGCTTGCAATTGTATTTGCGTGCAACAAATTCAGACAATATATATATGGCAAACCTAATATATATCAACACGGATCATCGTCCGCTAGTAAGGATAATAGAAAAACCGTTGAACGATATTTCTACACGACTACAGAAAATAAGACGTCGATTACAACAATATGACATTAAATTGTCTTACATACCAGGAAAGGAGTTGGTAATAGCAGATGCACTATCGAGAAACTACTTAGAAGAGATATCCGATACAGATATTATACCTGAAGTTATATCTACTATATCATTAGCAGTATCAGATGCCATAAAAGAGCGAATAATAGAAGAAACATCTAAAGATAACATATGTACAAAATTAATAGAGTACATAGAGACTGAATGGCCAAGTAATCACCAAATACCTGACATTATGAAGCCATATTACGTCATAAGAGCATACATTACATATACGAATGGTTTGTTATTTAAAGAACAATTACTAATCATACCACAGAATTTACAAGAAGAGATGCTAAATCAAACTCACCTAGCACATAGTGGAATATCGGCCTGTAAGAGAAGGATTAAAGAAGTAATGTACTGGCCGTGTATTAATAGAGGCATGGAGAAATTTGTGGAAGAGTGCAAGATATGCAAGCAAAATGTAGAAATTACGAATACGCATGAAACTCTTCAACAGCATGATAGAGCAAAGTCACCATGGGCAAAAATAGGCATGTACCTATGCCAAATAGGAGATAGAACGTTACTAGTAGTAACATATTATTACTCTAATTTCTTATCAGTAGAGAAACTGGATAACATAAATTGCAAAGGGATCATAACGATATTACTGAAAATGTTTGCTATACATGGGATTCCCCAGGAAATTGTGAGCGACAATGGTCCACAATTTAGATCCGAATTCAAAGAATTTACAAGAAATCTAGATATTAGACATACGAAATCAAGTCCATACCACCCACAGGGAAATGGAAAAGCGGAAAACGCTGTCAAAATGACAAAAAGGAATACCAAAAAATGTAAAGGTCAGTCAATTATCACTTAGTTAATTCTAAATGGTTAAATATGAATCAGAGATCTACTTTCAGCTATTTAAAACTGATTTTTAAGGTACTGAAGAATCGTCTTCCGAGTTATTTGATTGACATCCTACAATTCAAAGTTTACAAGAGGAATCTAAGAAACGGGTCTACTCGATTATTACAAAAGAAGAATTATAAGCTAAAAATATATAGAAAACGTTCTTTCAGTGTAGCTGCAGCCGACCTATGGAATGCGCTACATGTAGAACTAAGAACTAATCTCAATTATTCTTATTTTAAATCAAATTTATTATTATTAATTCGTAAAAATTAATTTTATTATTTTCTAATTAACTATTTATATTTGTGTGTGTATTTTGTTATTTTATATTTTTGTTTACACAATAGAGAACGTCCAACGTTATTTTTGTGTATAAATAAACATTAATTCATTCATTCATTCATTCATTCATTCATAAAGGAGCTGAATAATTAGCTGTACTAGAATTTAATAACATTCCAACAGAAGGATTAAACATATCACCGGCATATATTATGTTTGGTAGAAGATGCCGAACAAGAATGTTAATTCTGAAAGAAAAGCTAATACCAAGGCATAACTTAAAAGATATGGAGATGCTAAAAAAGAATAAACTAATAAAACAGAAATTTTACTATGACAGAACGGCAAAAGTCAAACGGGAGATATCAGATGATGAAGAGATACTGATGAAAAAACCAGGTGAATCGATATGGACCCAAGGATATTGTGTAAATATGGAACGGAATAGATCGTAAGAGTTTGTAGTCGACGACAACACATACCTAAGAAATCGTATAGATATCAAACCTGTAAGAAAAAACGAAACCGTAGATACAAATGAAGAGACGTTATCTGAAGAAACAAATGAGGAAAAAGAAAATGAAGAACTGACTATTAGGACATCAGGTAGATTACATAGACCAACTGGTCGCCTTATTGATAGTTGTTAACATATTATTATAAGATGATAACAAAATGTTATCATCATGGTGTAGGTAGGTATTTATTCTAACATATATATATATATATATATATATATATATATATATATATATATATATATATATATTTGAACCCTATTACTATATCGATTCATTCTATGTATTTTTATGTATGTATTAATCTGTATAGAATAACTACTAATATATGGTTGTCTGAATAACGAGTAACAGTGTGAACTTGCTTAACTTATTAAGGAAAGGAGATGTAAGATCCTTAGATAGTGTTAATTAATATCAAAGACAATCAATAAAGGGGCGTTAACGTTCTCTCTCTCAAACTAAATAACTATAACTTAAATATAACTAATTACTGCTGTCGACTGAAACTCAGGTTAGCAACTAGTATATTGGTAGTTATATATACAGAAACCAAACACGTTATAGCACCTTAAACGTGTAAAATCTATACATGGAAATAATGATCCCATAATACAAACCTTCCCAAATAATAGTATATTAAAATGGGCATATCCAGAATACTATGATAAGTAAAATCTATCTGATAGAAATAACATGCAAACAGCGATATATTCATTTGATAATCATGGATAATTAATTACCATGGATAAATAGTTGGCAACTCGATATCGCTTTACATAAAACAGCCATAGTGACATTAAATAGTATATATATACCAATTTACTATATATAACACAGTATTTGATACATGTAATACACATAAAGATTTAGGTTTGTACAATTTGATAAACATTTATATTTTTATAAGAATACATTATATTGTTATAGGGCTCTTTTAACGATTAATAATTTATTTCGGTTTAACTAATGATATTACTACACTTATAAAGGCAATATTATCTATGCTCGTCCAAAAGTAGAATTTTCGACTACAGTATGGAACCTTGATCTGAAAGCTAGACGATATAATGGTCTATCTGACAAGATAGAAAGGGTTCAGTGAGTTTTTACGAGATGATTATTGGGAAGATGTGGATTGGCATATATTAGTTATAACGAATGTCTTAATTATCTTGGCTTACAATCATTAGCATTAATACGTTTGCATAAATATCTAATAATGGTATACGTGAACTAATTTATAATATGTGCAATATCGATTTAACTAATATACTTTATTCATTACTGACAAACTCTCGTACTCGTGGCCATGGAATACCACTGGCGGCTATAAAATCTCATACAACTATACATATGAATTACTTCAATAATCGTATATTAAATTTGTGGAATAATCTAGATTATGAAATAATCCATTCACAATTATAGAACTCTTTCAAATCACGTATTATCAAAATTAATTTCAAAAAAGACGTGTGAAATGTTCATATCATAAAGGATTATCTCCATTAATTAAATATGATAATTCATATGCATCACTTGATTATGAAGCTGTACTACTGAATGATCAATTCACACCTGTATTTACAAATGATAATGGTATAATTCCAGATCATACACAAAAAACAATATATTCTAAAAATTATATTATATTCACCAGAGAAATGATTAGAAAATGCTTATGTCAACTTTCTAATTCGTGTACAATTCCTCCAGATGAAATACATTCTAAAAAAATTGTCATATGACTTATATTTACTATTATCTATAATATTTAACAAATCTATCGAATTTTGTTCATGTCCTATAACATGAAATATAGCACTGATTTTTATAACACCGATTTTTAAAAAAGTGATCCCTCTAGAAAATAAAATTATAGACCAATTTATATAACTAGTATTATATCTAGAGTATTTGAATAATTAATTACAAAACACATTATATTATTTCTACTGAAAAACTCATTTTTATCAAAACATCAATTTGGTTTTATGAGTGGTAAGTCAGTAGAGTTAAAATTATTGACGTGCCTAAATAAATGGACCTCTGCCATAAATGATAAAAAATATATTGATATTGTATATTTTGATTTCAAAAAAGCATTTTATAAAGTCTCGCATATAAAACTTTTAATAAATTAAAAGATCTATGTATAGCTGGTAATATATTAAAATGGATCGAATGTTTTCTAACCAATAGGATACAACCTGTCAATATAAATCACTAATATTCTAAATTCAAAAATGTACTATCAGGGGTACCCCTCTTGAGGCACGTGCCTCAAGGTTCAGTTATTGAACCTTTACTTTTCATAATAATCATTAATGATATAACAAATCTATTCACTGATAAAATTAAAATAGATTTATTTGCAGATGATACTATGATACATCTACAATCTAATAACCTATCGGATAGAAAACTTATGCAATTAGCAATTAATTTATTTCTATCATGGAGTAAAAATTAGCAACTTCATATAGCACCAAACAAAACAACTCTAATATCATTAGATAGTATTCAATTACCAACCATTATGTAGAAAACCTAATAATTAATAACTGCATTATAAATAAAGATCTAGGTATAATATTTGATAATTATTATATTTTGATAAGCATATAATAGAGTGTTGTAGAGGTGCTCTAATGACTATTAATAATTTATTTAGATGCTTATAAGCATATATAAACAGCGATGTTGCAATACTTTTAAAGCTTATATTACATATGCTCGGCCTAAATTATAATTTTCTACAACAGTTTGTAATCCTGGTCTTAAAGCAATACGTTACAATGGACTAACCGACAAGCTCGAATGTGTTCAGAGATTGTTCACACGTATGCGTGTATAATTAACTTCACAAATATATAGCCTATAGGCTATTTGGTAAATGTGGACTAAAATCTATCAATTATAATAAATGACTAAACTACCTTGGACTAAAATCTATCGAACTACGGCGTATTCACAATGACCAAATTATGAAATTCTAGATAGTTTATAATCTATGCAAGGTTGACTACTCTGAAATATTATATTTCACCAAGATAAATTATAGAATACGTGTCCATGACTTAAACTCGTTGCTAGCAAGTCACGGACAAATATACATATGAACTCTTTTTTTCATATTTTTTTTTTGTCCTGGGCCCTCACTATTATGTATAACATGTACAAATCTGTAACTTCTTGTGGGGTCCATTTATAACCGATATTTGTACACGTGATTAAATAAATAAATATTATTATTTCATAATTATTTTGTTTATCATTATATGACTCGTAAACGATTATTAATTACATAATACAGTTGTACAATTGAACATTATTATAATAATTTAGTATACAAGTGAGTGACAGGATATATATATATATACTATGTATAGTATAATATATATAATTTCTATATATATATATAAATATATATATATATAGACATCATAGAGACGTATGTATATATATATTAAGCTATATTTAATTTATTAATAATAGTAACGATGATAATAATATAATTACGATTGATACGGTGCCTTGTATATGATATACATTTAATGCAGTTATAGCGATAATAGGTGATACATTAGCAATGAATCATTTCTCTATATTTAACATTATCACACTAAATATAGATACATAGATACAAGTTATAATTATATATAGACTAATTATTCTAAATATAAATAAATTATACACACATATATGTATATATATATACATATATATATTACTCATATTTATATATATATATAGAATATTTTGTCTAGATATATATACTATTATACGATTAATTAATATTATTCTATTATTAGCATATTTTAATAAATTCAACTATATATATTTATATAAATATATATAATGTTATTATTATATTTTAAATATACATTTGTGGATATATCTCCTGATCATATTATTAAATTGAATACATGTTTAATAGTATTTGTATTTTATAAATTAAAAATATTAATAATATATAATTAATATTGTATCAATAATATTTGTATTATAAGGAATATCATATCATTATTATACATATTTAAAATATGTAATTATATGCAGTATTACACAGTTCTACACTATTATACAATATATGATATTCATATATATATATATATATATATATATATATATATATATATATATCACTGTTCATTCTAGATCAGCTACCAACAACACATTATTATGGGATATTTATATATATATATGTATTACTAAGGAAATATAGGATGACATATATGAGTCATTTCTCCATCTATTTATAAATTCATTTATAAATGATAAATTTTAGATGGACGCTTATACCCTGATACTAATTAAAACCAGTAATATGTAGATTTTTGAATTAAAGATGTAAATAAATAGAAAAATAAGTATTCAATTCAATTAATTTATAATTGTTCATTTAAATAATTATTCGTTTAAAATTAAATAATTTAAAACTATTAATTCAAATATATTGATATAAAATAATTTATTTCATATTCAATTTTCTCAACATTTTATTTATGAGATATTCAGATATTGAACATTTATTCATAGAAATGTATAGTATTGAAAATTAGTATGTCGAGATGTTATAGTATTGAAAATTAGGTATCCGAGAAGTTATAGTATTGGAAATTAGGTATATAAGAAGCTATAGGTTATTATATATATTATATATAATATTGATAATTAGGTTGGTAATAGAAGTTATAGAATTAAAATGAGTTGGTCGAGATGTCGAGATGATATTGAAAATACCTGTTCCTAAGACCTCCAAACTCCAAGTCTTTCAATATATAATTATTTTACCGACCCCCCTCTTGAGAGTATTATTCATTTACTCATATAATGTCTGAATCTAATATTATTATAGGTGATTTTAACATTGCCACTAACCAATCAACTAATCTCTATTCAATATATATATATTTACAGTATACTGTCATCCTTCAATCTTAAACTTCACGATATCTACCCTACACACAAACATGGTAATACCCTCGATATCCTAATTACCCATAAGTCATCCAACTTAATTTGTTCTCACTATGTTGGCCCTTGTATTACTGATCATCACATTATCTTTATTACTTTTCAATACAATAATACGCTAACACTTAAATACATCATAAATGCATTTATCATGAGAAATCATGATTTCTCAAAAGTGTATATATAGAATACAAATAATATACTAGGTAAACAATAAATACCATTAATAATAATAAAATAAAATATAATACACGCTACGGAAATTAATAAATAAAATAATAATGACAAACAATATTAGTATTACAGGTTGCAACCTGATATCAATTGTTGTATATATTTCATGAATGTTTTATGCGATTTTATGGATCTAATATAGAGTGGGAGTGAATTCCATAGCTTAGGACCAATATAACTCAGTGCCCAAGTATTCATTTTTAAGGGACGGAGAATAGGGGTAGATAGAAGATGAGATGCATGGTTTCTAAGAGATGGCAGGGAAGATATCTGTACTAGAGAAGCAGAAATATAGGAGGAGAAATTCGAAGAGTATATTGAGCAATGAACAATAGATAATATGCGATAAGCAGAGAGTTTGTTAAATGGGATCCATGGGGGTAAGTGTTGGTATGAGGAAGTAGAGAATTATATCGAAAACGTAGGTTATATGTTATACGGATTGATGAACGAATAACTTGATTTAGTGGAGAGATAGAGGATACTGGAATATTGATAATGATTTTGGAATAGAAATCTATGCGTAAGAGGATAAGGGAATTAACTAGAGTTTTAGTAAGAGATACAGTATTTGATTTTTCTAATTCTAAATAGATGATAATTTGCAGATTTAGTGATGGCAGTAATATGACGAATGAAGGAAAGAGTAGAATCAAAAAGTACACCTGAATTGGATGAAGTAGGAGAATGGGATATTACAATGTTATCAATAAGAAAGGATATAAGTAAGTTGGTGATATAGAAAGATTCAACAGCGTAGTTTTGGAGGTATTAAGGAAAAGATTATTAGAAATAAGCCATTCTTTAATATCATTAGAACAATTGGATAGTTGATTATTTAAACATTACTAGTTGACAGAAATTTATAGTATTAAAGGTAGAAGTGATGACATCAATTTCGTTTAATAGTGCTGCTTCTATAGAGTGTCCTCGGCGAAAACCACTTTGTTAAGGAATATGGAGATTATTGGCGGTTAAATAGGAGATTAATTGATGCGAGACATCTCTTTCCAAAATATTACTCACGAAAGGTAGCTGATAAATTGGGCGATAATTGAGACACTATTATTCATTCTTTCCGGAAAATAAAAATCATAAACTCTCACTATTTCATCATATTATTCTTATCCTCCCCACATAACTCACCCGTAGAATTATGTACAGCTCTTTCAACTACCTTTGATTCCCACTCCTCAATCATTATTAAAAAAATCTATCCTTAGATTCGAAACCTCCTGGTGTACCCTCACACTACTTAAAAAAAGCGTAAATTGCATATACTTGAAAATAAATTGATAACAAATAAATCATACTCAATACTTGCGATTTATCAATTGACCAAGTCCAAACATAGACATGATCTCCTAACTACAAAATCGATTCATATTATTGCCTCTCTGGAATCATGCTCATCAGATCCAAAAAAAACTTTCACCATATGCTCGAAACTCTTAGAAAGAAACTCTTTAGTGCGAAATACAAATACAACTTTCCTCGACTTTCCACCAAACACCCTATCATAAACTGTCGATGATTACTTCCATCAAAAGCTGACACGTTATCTCAGCAATCTCCCATGATATACCCCTTTAATAACCCCCACCTTGTCATCTCACTCATTTAATATATGTTCAGTATCTTCCTTATCAGAAATATGCACACTCTTTAAGGCAACACAAAGTGCATTTCCTCTTGCACCTATTCCTTTTTCCTTCTACGCGAAATCACTGAATCCCTCAGTAATCCTCTCAATAATATATTCTGTGAATCCCTCGAATCAGGCACTTTTCCTACATACTATAAACATGCACTTATTATACCCCTCCTTAAGAAACCAAACCTTGACCCTCATAGCCTCAACAAATATCGCCTAATATCAAACCTGTCGACATTTTCCAAAACTTTTGAACTAATCTTCGCAAAAAAAACCAACTACCTATTTAAAGTCATTAAAATTCCCTTACATCTTCCAAAGTGCATATCTTTAATCCAAATCAATAAAAACCGCACTAGCACGATATCCAGTGATATTCTTACTAATATTGATAATAAAAATGGCACAATCCTCGCACTACTTGATCTCTCCACCGCATTCGACACTATTGTCCACTCGATTCTCATAGACCGCCTTACATATATATATAGATATAGCCTATAGGCTCCGAAGTAAAATGTTACCAACACTTCCTCCAATCAACATTAACGGACAGCTCATCAAGAACTAAACCCATGTCAAAAATATTGGTGTTATATTTGACAATACTTTTAGTTTCATAGACAACTTTCAAACATAAAAAATCAACTATCAACTATCAACTACATTCACTACGCATTATTCATCATACAATATCATTATCACCTCTACTAGTATAACTTCCACCTATAGTAGAAGTAGGCCTACACTATGCCTATATTAGGCCTATAATAGTCGAACAGAGGTAGTATGTATACATCATATAGGTATACTTGTATTAGACTACGGCAATTTCATCATTTACAATACCCCTGAGGGCCCTCATCGTATATTTCTAAACTCTAAATTCTTCACAATTATATAGCTAGGCGTATATCTATACTATATTAGCGAAAATGTCTGTCTGTGTGTCTGTGTGTGTGTGTGTGTAAGTATTAGGATCTCGCGAACGCGAGATCCGTTTTCCGTAAGGAAAACCTCAGGTGATAAAGTGGGGCAGCGGGGTTTTAATAGATGATTTACTTTTTTGAATATGTATTCGCGCGATACCAAATATCGTTAAATAGTGTCATTTTTTAGTCGATTTACGTAATCGAAAAATTTAAATTCGAAGCAAATTTTTAATAACAAACTTTATCGTGAATAATTTGATGGTAAATAATTTCGTAAAAATGAGTTTCTTTAATTTCGAATACATTACGTATATTTACGAAATGGTACTTCCGGTGTGAATATTTAAATAACAACTGTTGCATCGGAATTTTTTACCCGTATTATTGAGGTGAAATTTACTAATATGTAAAATCGAGTTAATATTAATTATTTCCTATCTACGCCATGTAAAAATAAATTATTAAACATAGGTGATACAATCGTAATATATAATTAGGTGAGTTAAAAAATCAAAATCTACAATAATTATTCGATTTCAATAATTTTAACTTTATTAAATAGATAATTAAAATAGAATATAATTTTATATATATTGGGACTTCTTATGTTTAATATTCTTCGAGCTACGGCAGAAATAGTGAAAAATACATGATTTTAGAGTAGTCTATTTGACCGACTTCCGGTAATATTTTCGTATAAAATATGGATTCATCAGATTACGAGTACGAAAATACATGTAATGAAATCAGAAAAATCATGAAAATATGAATAATAGGGTTTCCATCTCTGTTTTATTATTTCGCCAAATGTCATCATATATATGGTCAAAGAAAAAATATAGATTTATAAAATTTGTTTTTTTCTAAAATCTATTCTATAATTATATATGAATTACATACCGAGTGAGCATATACAAGCATATATATATATATATATATATATATATATATATTTGTAGGTTTTAGCTACATTACTTCCCGAGTTAGCCTATACAAATATATTGATATTTGTCTTTGTGTGGTCATTAATATCTGGAGTATTATTTATTTTCACAGTTGTGGTTAGGTTGGGTTAAGTTTTAATTTGTATAGGTTTTGTTTAGCTGCATTACTTCCCGAGTGAGCTGTTAAAAGTGTATTTATTTATATATTTAATTTCACAGTTGTGGTTAGGTTGGGTTAAGTTTTAATTTTGGTAGGTTTTTTTAGCTGCATTACTTACCGAGTGAGCCTATAAAAGCATATTGATATATTTGTTTGTGTGGTCATTGATATTTGGAGTATTAGTTATTTTCACAGTTGTGGTTAGGTTGGGTTAAGATTTAATTTGTGTAGGTTTTTTTAGCTGCATTACTTCCAGAGTGAACCTATACAAGTATATTGTCACGGTTGTGGTTAGGTTGGGTTAAGTTTTAATGTGTGGAGGTTTTTTTTAGCTGCATTACTTCCCATGTGAGCCTATACAATTATAGTTTCACAGTTGTGGTTAGGTTGGGTTAAGTTTTGATTTGTGGAGATTTTTTTTAGCTGCATTACTTCCCGAGTGAGCCTATAAAAGTATATTTTCACTGTTGGGGATAGGTTGGGTTAAGTTTTGATTTTTGGAGGTTTTTTTTAGCTGCATTACTTCTCGAGTGAGCCTATAAAAGTATATTGTCAGTTTTGTGGTTAGGTTTGATTAAGTTTTAATTTT
Organism: Osedax fenrisi; assembly: GCA_964019155.1. NCBI lineage: Eukaryota > Metazoa > Annelida > Polychaeta > Sabellida > Siboglinidae > Osedax > Osedax fenrisi. The sequence goes on along the minus strand of OZ025244.1, from coordinate 26,481,357 downwards.
TGTAGGTTTTTTTTAGCTGCATTACATCCCGAGTGAACCTATAAAAGCATATTGATAAATGTGTGTATGTGTCATTGATATTTTAAGTTATAGTACCTATATAAACATATTAATAAACATTCCCAAGTACATTACATCATCAAGTGAACGTTACGCGCGATCACGGGCGAAGCCGGGCCCCGCCTAGGTTGGGTTAATTTTTAATTTTGGTAGGTTTTTTTTAGCTGCATTACTTCCCGAGTGAACCTATAAAAGCATATTTATTTATATTGTTATTTTCAAAGTTGTGGTTAGGTTGGGTTAATTTTTAATTTTGGTAGGTTTTTTTTAGCGGCATTACTTCCCGAGTGAACCTATAAAAGCATATTTATTTATATTGTTATTTTCACAGTTGTGGTTAGGTTGGGTTAAGTTTTAATTTGTGTAGGTTTTTTTAGCTGCATTACTTCCCGAGTGAGCATATAAAAGTATATTTTCACTGTTGTGGTTAGGTTGGGTTAAGTTTTAATTTTTGGTGGTTTTTTTTAGATGCATTACTGTCCGATTGAAACTATATAAACATATTAATAAAAATTCCCAAGTACATTACATCAACAAGTGAACGTTACGCGCGATCACGGGCGAAGCCGGGCCCCGACCGCCTAGTATATATATATATGGGAGTATTTTTGTATGTGATATATAACATACAAAAATACTCCCATACTAATATATCCATTCCTAATTAAACTCCATTGGATACCATGGCTACCTGCATACACTATAAAACTCCACTACTGAATCATAAAGTAATCCAATAGGACTCTCCTGGATAAATAGAATCCCTACTTAAACTTAAATTACCAACCAATACCACTACACACTTCACCAATACATTTCAACTTCAACTACCTCCTAAACATAACTTACATTTAAATAACACTCAGGCCTATGCAATATCGGTCCCATACTTCTGGAATGTTCTCCCTAAACGCATCCATACTACACCATAAATTTCAAACTTCAAGAAAATTCTTAACAAATATTTCTTTCACACACATTGACGACCTATTTCGTTATAAGAACATTTTGTTGTCCGAAAACCGAACAATTTTAAAATGTAAATATTTACAAACTCACATAATATACAAACATAGATATTATAAATAATAAACCATAATTTATATTATTTGTATTATATAAGGTTTATTATATATATATATATATATATATATATTTATATATATTTGTTTATATTTGTTTATATTATAGATACGCAAATCTCAACTGATACAATAGATACCGATACTAATTACCGACACAAAACTGACTACTATAACAAACCTGAAATACTCTCCTACGCAAAACAACTTACTGGTGCAAAGCAGGCTAAACTAAGTGCCTCTTGTTGGAAC